>KL260365.1:51667-67725 GCA_000699545.1 Podiceps cristatus
TTATCAGATGGAATAATTGAGGAATAATGAAAAAGGGGAGCCTGAAGGAAGAATGGCCTGGGAACTGTGGTAATACAAATGGGAGGAATCCCTTGGGGACAGATCATATCAACTGAAGTGGAGGAAATATACAGGTTTTCTGTCCTTCTGGTCTCTTGTAATAGCAAAATGAGGAGGAGAGCAGGAAGTAGGAAGGGAAGAATAAAGCCAGCTTCTGCTCTCATTCACTTCACTTTCAGATTAACCCTCTACTGTCTGTGTAACTGAAAGTAAAATGCCTCCTTTTGAGAAGTGTTTGAAGAAAGTGTAGATGGTCTGCATCAAGCAGAAAACCCACAAGCCTAGAGAAATGTCTGCAAAATCTCAGGAAAACTTAGCAAAAGCAACCGTCAGTTTCCCTATTCTCTGCTCCCGATAAAATAGTTTTAGTGATTTATGGCACCTTTCAATATCCCAGGTCACAAAGATGCACTGACTTTCCTTGGGGAAGCTTATTACACAAAGCAATACAACATCATTGCCTGTTGAAGTTTTCTGAGTCTTGATAAATTAATTTCTTTCTTTATCCCTTGTTACGCTTCTCTTCCTTTCAGTAATTTTGCTGGACCTCTTCTATATCTGCCTACTTGTCAGCAATTATCCTACTTATTTTTAGTCATTGCTTACTGAACTGATACAAACTTTGCTCTTTCCACCTTTCCTTGTCATCAGATGTCTTCATTCTGCTAATCAATGTATATTGTTCTGTCAATAGCTTTTGGGTATTGAAGTGCCCAGAACAGAAAGCAATAGCTTAGGTGTGGCATCCGTAGAGAAAGAAAACCATGGCTTGCTGCTGCATAATGTATAACAGTGTTTCTGTGCATGGACGAGGGTGTTTCATTGCCTTTCCAAAGTCATACGCAATTTGCCCTCTATTATAACCCTTAGTGTTCCAGTGCTGCAGCTCTCTCTTTCCCATTAAGCACCCGTGGTTTGGGTTATTTTCTTCTTCCCTCCTTGATCTCTTCAGATAGGTACATTTTTTTTTTTTTTCCAAGCTTAATGTTTCATTTGTGTAATTTAATCCTGTTGTTTCAATTTCCCCGGCTCCCAGTTTGTTATTTCTCCTTCTTGGCTGCCTTTGAAAGCAGCCTCTCACATCCGCTCTGCTCATTCCTCCAAACTGTTCCAGATCTTTAACGAAGATATTAATGAAAGCAGAATAAACAATGGAATAATAACAGGCTCGCTGCAACACCCCTCCTGACGCTCCCCTTACTGGGCACGTAACACCAGGCATGGCCCGCAGCCAGCGTTCATGCTCTATCGTCTCCACATCTACGCCCTCATGAATTTGTTTTGCCACTGTAAGAATTCACAAGTTGCTCTACAAAATGCTCTCCTTACCAGGTGGGCAGAACTGCACCTGGTGCATTTCCTTTCTCCATCATCATAATTTTAGCAAGAGTGTCAGGAAAGCAAGCCAGCGTGCCCTGATCTGCTTAATCATTTCCCATCACTTCTAACCCACAGTGCTCCTCTGTATTCCTCTCTTGGCAGCCCATCTGCTTTGCTTGTGCTCCTCAGCTTTGCTTCACAGCATTTATCTCCAAAACCTTTCCCAATTCCCCACGCACCAATATCCACCCTTGACCTGTGGTGTACGAAGCCCTTACAGGTTCCCCTCCAAGCTCACTGCAGTTTATAGGACCAGAGCCTCAGCTGCTATAAATTGTCATAGCGCCACAGAAATCAATTGAGCTATGCGATTTGTTCACCAGCTGGGCATCTGGCTTGGATTTTAGGAAAGGCCATTTGCCTGGACTGCAAATAGGGCACTAAACATCCCTAGGGCCAAGTGAGCTTGGGGAATGAAGGAGAAAAAATAAAGATATTGCAGAATAAGCCAGCTCTAGCAGCCAAAGGACCTGGAGGAGGGCCAGACAAGACAAAGAAAACCATCAGCAGGGACTTCTGTACTCTGAAAATGCCACTAGTGTCCTCCTGCAGAGTTCTCTCTGCTTTTTATTCTGACGGACCACCTAGTCCTTACACAAGCTTTTTTCCTTAGCATTGGGTCACCTCCTGTTCGCTTGTATTACAGTACTATCTCTGCTCAGGTAGCAAGGTGCTACTGTGCAAGGTGCTGTACATGCACAAAAACATGAAAAACTTATCCGAGAAATCTGCACACCACCTGCCACAGGTGAATAAGGACAGGGAGTAGAATACTACTATCAAAACGTATTGTCAGCTTGATAGACTGTGATCCTGGCCCCTAAATGCTGGGAAACTTGCCTCTGTGGGCTCCTCCTTCCTCACCTGCTTCTTTTCCTTCCTCATGTCCCATCTTTTCACGTAGCTCCTTTTCTTTTAATGAGTCTCTTCCTGAAAACAGCAAATCTGCTGGGATTTATTGCTCAGAATGATACAGTAAAAAAACAATACTGTGATGGTGATCTGACATTTGCTGCAACCAGCTTGCTCCTTGCCTGTACTGGGCAAATTGTGCGTGTGTTCCTCCTGATTACCCCTGCCCTTCACCTGCCTGCGCTGCTGGGATCTGTAGGCAGAAGTGGTACCTGCGGTGACTCTAGGTGAACCATGTGCAGCTTGATTTATCTGTCTGCTACTTCGGATTTGTACAGCACCTACCAAGAAAATGACTCACTTCTCAACTGGCTCATAGGTGCTGCTGAAATACATATAGCCATAATTAAACAAGCCCCCAACTGAATAAGCAAATGAAAAAGAGTCAGTATATTTTAACACTTCTGGTAGGCAAGGCTACGTGGCAATGGCACTCTTCCATGATCTGTCACCACCTTTAATCAAGGTGTTTCCAAAGGGCTGGCCAGACTTCATTTATTCTTTTCAGTTTGGTTACCATGAAGGAAGATGGTAATAAAGCATGCCTTGTGTCTGTGGCTATCACTTTGTGTCCTCCTTTTTCAGGGAGGAACATGGGAAGCGGGAAAACACACCAAAGGGAAAATGCTCTGAGAAGATGTCAGGGCTGCCCAGTACTTAACCTAGCTGCTCCTTGTGCAATGCCATGGCCACTCTCCTAGAGATCCAGGAATCATTCAGGTAGTCCTAGCTGAGCCACAGTGCCTGACTGCCTTCCCTTAGCTGGGGCCAAAGTGCCCTTGCTGAGCCCTTGCACGTGGGGGTCTGAGCAGAACTCGGTGCTCTCCCACTTGCTACCAGCCCCATGTGCCGTCGGGCAGCGGCTAGTGACCCTGAGCAAAAACCCCTGCCCTGGAAAGGGGCCTTTGCTGCTCACCTCTAAGAAGTAGTTTGTTCTTGAGACGGAGAAAAGCTGATCATTAGGAAAGCACTGAGGCATACAAGCTGTTGGGTTGTTGGTCATTTGGGCATTGCCCAAGAGGCATTTGTGTGGATGGGAGGGTGAGAAATGTGCCTTACACAACATATGTAAATGGCAACCAATTTTTCTTTTTTTTTTCTTTTTTTTTTTTTTTTTTCCTCCTGAGTGCAAAAGGCCTATAAAACAATTAGAGCTTAAAATTGGACTCCTGGCAGAGAATGAGAGAGGGAGTTTATGCCTTGTTAAGTGTAATCAGTCTGGTGATAAGGGGACAATTTCAGCTGTGTGAGATATAATTACATCATAAACTCCACATTACAAACAGGGCAAGCAGAGGTGAAAAGGTAAAGAGGGAATAAACGATGATGCCCTTTGGGGGACGTGGCAGCAGAGACTTTTCTGGACTCCATTTCCCAGAGAAACTTTTCCAGCTGGAATGGGAGCAGGAAAGGCACGCTGGCACCTCAGGGCTAGCGCATGCCCTCGTTCTCCTGGGAGGCTGGACGGGGTGCCTTGCCATGGTCACACCTGAGGTTTCACATCTGCCAGCGGGAGCAGGATGTCACTTTGGGCAAGTTAAATATTAATTATGTTTCAGAAAACAGACAAACATTTCTTTGTGGCCTGAAGCTGGAGGAGAGTGTCTGCAGCCATGCTGCCAGGTGAATGTAGGATGACAGCCAGCTGCAAAGAAAAAGGAGGCAGAAATAACCCTCCCAAGTGGTGGCAGCATACCTAGGGCTGAGGACGCACAGCCTGTCTGCAGGACAGGGCTTGCAACATAGCTCAGCACCTTGCAGAGGACATGGCTGCCTGAACAGGTGTGGGCACGCTGGTCTGGAGCCAACTGCACACAGGTCCTAGACCTCGAACCGGACCCCCCAGATGTCCCACCAAAGGGGCAGTGGTGCGGAGCTAAGCACCAGCTTGTCCCTCTCCCAGGCTGCCTGCGGCACCAGTGGAAAAACGTGTCCTCCCTCCATGCAGGACATCCCACCAGGCACAGGGAAGGGGCCAGGCGCACGCGTGGGGCTGGCTTGCCCTGGGGACCGGCTTGCCCTGGGGCCCAGCTCTGGCCAGCCCCACCTAGGGACACCTTTCAGAAACCCTGCTTAGAGCACACATGGCTGCTTGGAAAATGAGAAACAAGTATCTGGGGTATCTGAGGGGCTAACAGTTGTCACTTTAGGTAAATAATTTTATATGCGATGTTTTGAAATGAGGGAAACTGAGGAATGAAAGAGAAGCAGCACATGGGGAGGACATGCTTTTATTTGATTGAGGTTTTCAAAATCCAAGATTTCTCAGCTCAGGGACTTGAACTATTGACAAAAGATTAAAATAATCCTGAGAAATTCTTGGTTTATAGTTTTCTCTCTCAAAAATAGCTGGGTATTTTTAAACAGTTGTATCAGAAAGTCTGGTCCCCATTTCTGTTTTTGCTGCTAAAGACCTGCCTTATAGACTAGAGAACTGCATCTGGTTCTGGGATCAAGAGTTCTAGTCTTTTCTTGTCACTGACATGCTGCATGGTATTAGATAAATCACTTAACCTTTCTGTGACATATTTCCCCATCTGTAAAATGAGGTTGATAATCATATTTGCTTACTTCACAAAAGTGTTAGAAGAATGAATTATCGCTGTTTTTATAACCATTTATATCTCTCTCTGGGGCAAAGACTGCTTTTTTTTTTTTTTTTTTTTTTTCTCCTGTGCTCATGCAACAGCACAGGAGTCCTGCTCTGTAATGGATGTTCTTAAGTGCTATTATGATATAGAAAGATAAAAATTAAATACAGCTTTTGACAATGCAGCAAACCGGGTTTGCAAGTATAACAAATACAGTGGGTGAGATTAAAAGAGCAGACACACCTTTTTTTTTTTTTTTTTTTTTTTTTTTTTTTTTTTTTTTTTTTTTTTATGCTAAAGAAATGATCAATTAGGTTTAGTGATAGCATCCTGAAATATAACCCTACCTCAAAGTGTAACCCTTCTCTGGCAACCAGTCTTCTGTAAAGGACAGAAAAAAAATGATTAATGTTTATACAGCTCTGTAAATAGATTATTATTAATATTTAGATTAGAGTGCTTGGAGTCTTTGGACAAGATTAAGTTGCATTAAGAGCTTTACAAGACTGAAGCTGAAGATAGCCCTCACCCTAAAGAGCTTGAGGTTAAAAGAAACAAAGCATGAACTTGAGGTTAAAAGTGACAAACTGTGTCAAGGCAAGTACAGGCATCTATGTCCAAGGACACAGAACAGATCACTGCCAGAGATGGGGATTCCTAGGGTGACATTATTTCAAGTCATTCATGTCACTGTCTCCGCATGACTATTGCTCATGTGCTGTTCTTGTACTGCAGGTCACCTTCATTCACACAAGCTTGGTGTTTTTACTAGGAAGAGGTATGAAAATGCAGAGAGGCCAATCTTGAGACTTACTGACCATGCAGGCAACTGAGGAAGGATAAAACTGGGGAAGCTTGAACTGGTTTGTGGAGCAGGGACCATCACCGGCAATAGGGCATCCTTGGGTAGTGCTTGATGCTGCTCTCAGGGGAGAGACTTCCACACATCTCTCAGGACCGATTCAGTCATGAGTAAGGAGCTCAGCACTTACTGACATATTACATTTAGAAAGACTGATTAGTCCCTGGTGCTGTCTACAAAGAAAGACTCAAGCTGCAAGTAGCTTAACAGAGTTTCACAGGATGGCAATGAAGCAGCCCGGATTGAACCCTGCTGTGAATCATTACTGCCACAGCTGTAGCATCATATAGGGCTGATCACAAATACTCTGTGTGAAGCCTGGGGCTGACATCATTAGGGCATCTACTTGAGGCATCCCCCTTATGACTGGCTCAGTCCTTCACACTCGTGCACATCTTTGCAGTCCAGCGCAGAGGGAGGAAGCAAGGCCTCTGTTTTATGGACAGAGAACTGCAGCAGGGGTAGGCTGAGGACGTGTCTGTGCTTTGGGACTCAGAAGTGGTTCTCAGCTCCTGGCATTAGTTTGGGTGAGATCCGAAATGTATACATAGCCTTTCCATTGCATTTGGTTCAACTGGGGAGCCCTGGCCTGCAGGGGAGCCCTGGTGTGCTCTGATATGGCTCCTGACCGGACACCTGCGGGGCCATGGCTCTAAGGAATGGCAGCCACCCCCAAATCTGAACATGGTCTTGGTGGCTTTCCCAAAGACGTACCCCAAACACACAGCTAAGCCAAGAGGAGAACTCGTGCAGAATTGCTCTTCTTTCATCTAGGCCACCTCAGCACCCTTCCTCGCCTTAGGGAGGATAGTGTTTGTCATTTTCCTGAAGTGGCAGGGCCGTGGTTTTCAGGAGCTTTAGGGACCCTTCTCTGTTTGGCTTTCCAGACTGTTTAAGGAAGATTAAGCCCAGAAAGCCAACAATATCTTTGGCTGAATCAGAAGCAACATGGCCAGCAGGCCAAGGAAGATGATTCTGCCCCTCTACTCCGCTCTGGTGAGACCCCACCTGCAGTGCTGCCTCTGATCTGGGGCCCCCCAACACAAGAAGGACATGGAGCTGTTGGATCGAGGCCAGAGGAGGGCCACAAAGGTGATCCGAGGGCTGGAGCACCTCTCCTATGAAGACAGGGTGAGAGAGTTGGGGCTGTTCAGCCTGGAGAAGGTTCCAGGGAGACCTTCTAGCATCATGTCAGTACCTAAAGGGGGCCGACAAGCAAGCAGGAGAGGGACTTTTGACAAGGTCATATAGTGATAGGACAAGGACTAACAGCTTTAAACTGAAAGAGGGTAAATTTAGATTTGCTATGAGGAAGAAATTCTTCCCCGTGAGGGTGGTGAGGCACCGGCACAGGCTGCCCAGAGAAGCTGTGGATGCCCCATCCCTGGCAGTGTTCAAGGCCAGGTTGGATGGGGCTCTGAGCAACCTGGTCTAGTGGAAGGTGTCCCTGCCTGTGGCAGGGGGGTTGGAACTAGGTGATCTTTAAAGTCCTTTCCAACCCAAACCATTCTGTGATTCTATGATTCACACTCTGGAGGATGGGCCTCCCACCTTCCCTGCCAAAGTCACCAGGGATGGTAGGTGAACAGCTGGGGTTGCGAGGAGAAACACTAACCAGACAGGATCTCATGGCGCACTGAGCAAGCCTTGTCCAGTCTGAATGTGATCACTTCTGGACTGTGAGCTGTAGTGAGACCTGTAGGAAAATCCTTGGTGTTTGTCTGATAGACAGCCAAAGCCCCATCAGCCAGCCTTGCAGTAACGTGTGATGTACCACCGGCATTTCAAGGCTAGAGAAAGGAAAGCAGAGAGCAAACTTAGAGGGCAATAACCAGCACTGTTAGGGCTGCCTGGTGTGGGATGCACGGTCTGTGAAGGAGAGTGGGCAGCCCTGCTGCACAGCGGCTCTCAGCATCATGGCCTCATCCTGCTCTGCTGGGGCTGCCCACGGGATCTTCTCATCGCTGGGATCACTGCCGAGGACCTGGTGACCACAGAAGGACATAGCCTCGTCAACAGTGTGGTGAACCCTGTACGTGTCTTTAACCATCAGCAGGAGGAGGTAGAGGTGGAAGGGAAGCATGAGGCTGTGAGGGGAAGGAGCGGAGACAGTGAGCAGCGATCATGCAAGGTTGCCTGCAGTGTTGCCTGGCCCTGAGGCAGGCTCCAGCTGCCAGACAAGGAGGAGCGGGCACTGTGGGACTGCGATGGTTCTCCAGTCATGCCACCATGTACAAAGTATGCCTATCTACAAAAAATTTAGAAGGAAACTTTTTTGGTTGCATGCTTGCAAAAAAACCCCAACAAACCAACCCAAACCCAAAGCCAGTGGAAGTTCACTGTGCTTTTGTCATCAATAGTCCTTGCCTAGCCTGGAGACATCTCAGGTGGCTATGTCTGTGGGGTGGTGCTTGCATCGAGACCAGAGACCCTTGATGCCTATGCTCCCTGCGCTGTCCTTTTCCACAGGAAAAAAACCCCTAAGAAATACATTTAAAAAGCAAAGAAATCTGACAGCAGCTGGAGAAGAGCCCAAAAAGTTGAAATCTGCCATCAGCATGGGAAAGAAACAAAGAGAGAAATTATGGCATGCAGTCCTGAGACAGCTATTTCTTGGCAGGAGACGAGTGCCTGTGTGTCTCAGATAACTTCCCAGAGAAAGTAAGTGCTATCAGAGCTCAGCAAGGAGCTTGGAGACAAAAGCACCATCGTTCTGCTGACCCTTGAGGGAAAACTGATGCCCTTACCACCCAGACTGGCACGTCTGACCAACTTGCCTCCCCTCGCTTTCCAAACCTCCCCAGCAGTGGACGGGGAGTTCTGCCTCTCCACCTTGGTCTCTCAGATGGAATCAGTGGCTGCAGGAGGCAATGCCCCCAGAAGCAGAACTGAACCTAACAGCGATGCCATCGCTTTGCTCCTTGTGCTGCTATCTGATGGTGAGAAATCACAGGCTGGTATGATCAATCGCAGTTGGACACGCAGCCCCTATAGTTGGCTTTTCCTGATTTCTAAGTACTTAGTCACATAATCTGAGTATACTCGGTGCTCACCTGATATGCGTGCCCAGGCCTTTTTCATCCTAGCACAAGGAAAATGTTGACATATTGCTTGGACTGTAACTGTTAAAAGGAGTCTGCCTTTGGGCTCAAACAAAACCCCAGGAAATCCTTAGAAAAACTCCCAGCAGTGCTAGAAAAGTGACAAGAGACTGAAGCAAGGGCTTTATAATGGAGTGACTCTTCCAATCAACTGGCGTGAGTTAATTAATTAATTGCTGCAGTTGCAATGACATTCCCTCTGGCTGTGTAATCAGGAAATCAGCCACCTGAGGCTCTTAGGGAGTTAATTGCCTTAAACTTTGTTAAAGCAGAGTGATAATACCGTTTTAAAAATGCCATCAATGCACATTTCTTGTCTTTTGGGATCTTGCAAACCAATTCTTCATTTTGTAGAGCAAAATCTTTAGAGTTTTACTTGGAACAATTGAATAATGGAGACAGATGAGGTGGAGAAACAGGAAGCAAACTGTGAAATTCAAGTTCTGTATTGTCTGAAACAGGAGCCCTGTTGAAACACCTTGAAGCATTCTCCAAACTTTCAGTGTCCATCCTTTCTTAAGTGTTTTTTGTCCAGTGGGGAGTGTAGTTTCCCTACTCTCTCGGAGTTGCTCTTCTCTTTTAAGGCTTGTATGGAAACCCTTTTCTTTTGTTCAGCCTGATTTCATCTTTAAGAAGAATTGGCAGAAAGAAGACAACTATCCTGGGAAGAGCAGAAACCCTCCCCCCCGCCCTTCACAGCTACCTGTTTCTCAGGCTGAATTTGAGCTTTTCTGCGCTTTAGACCTCCCTCCTGAGTGAGCTCTTTGAGACCTTTGGAGGACAGCTGGTCCTCCATCAGTGGAAGTGGGTATTTTCGGCTAGAGCCCCTGCAGGTGTCCTTTTAAAGAGGCAAAGCGGAGGCCTTTGAAAGATGTCAAGCTGTCCTGAGGCAAAGCTAGCCCTGTCCCAGCAGTGGCAAAATCGCTGTCAGATAAGCAAAGGCTAAACCTGTTGTGCACCTGGCTGTCTGCCTCTCAGGCTGCCCGTCTCTTGCGCTTTCCCTGCACACTCTGCTTGTTTGTGTGCGGCTGCAGCGCACAGTTTGCTCCAGGCAGATGCCTTCCCTTCTTCTGCCCAGGGCTCCCATCTGTGCCCTGCAAGGTTTTGACTCCCTGCCAAGTGATGGAGGTGGTGAAAGAAAATTCCTGCTCGAACTTCAGCACTCTGAGGACTCCCTGGCCAAATCCTGCAAGAAAACTTTGCCTTTTCTTGATATTTCTAATTGGAAACAACCTGCAAAAAAATGAGCTGGAATAGAGAAACCAAAGGAAGGAAACAGCTTTGTCCCTCGAAAGTTCATCATATGAGAGACAGTGAGTGCATATAGAAGAAACAGGCATCGGGGACCTGATGATATTGATTCCTATCGTTTTTACCACAGTTGTTTTACAATGGTTATTTCTTTTACACCTTCATAAAGCCCTAGCCCTTTGAGTCCTGCTATTACAGCATAATCTCAGGGTTTGTTAAAAATGAAAAGAGAGCCTAGCCCTTCAGATGATGGAGGAAAGCTTGAAATTGTTAGCCCTACAGCCTCAGAAAAGAGAACAAACCCAAGAGACTCATGTTTTAAATTATACTTCTAAACATTCCAGAGGGCCAGATTCATAATTTTCTTATTCCTTAAGGCTGACAAAACTGGTACTTCCTTCCTTTACCAGCATGAAGTGTTCCTGGTCTCCGAGGAACTTCTGGGGAGGAGACTAGGGGTTTGATGTCTCAGATCTCCTTACTGCAGCCCTGACGTGGGCTCCCAGCAAAGGACACCGCAGTTCTCAGATGCAAACTGCTGTTCATCCCTTCTATCTTATCTATCAGTCACTTTGTGTGTGAGCGCATACACATATTATTAAATACAAATACAAACCCCAGGCACACATTTTTATCCTTAAAAGTAATAAAATCTAATGGAAGAATTTACAGTCATGGGTTATAAAGCAATAATAGTTGTAAAATCATTTAGCAGGGTTCAAATACAGGTAAAAGGAGAAGTTCAGAAGTTCAGCATCTAAATAAGTTTCCTGGGAGTTTTCTGACAAACAGAAAATCCCCTATTGACATGGTACCTGTAACAAAAGCCCAGAACGGTTTTCAGCGGCTCCACTTGTATTTTCAAGTTCATGGCTTGTTTAGTTTTATTACTTTTTAAGCACACTTTCTACAAGTCAGGTTATTCAGAAGGGTAGTAGTAAGGACTGACTGAAAAGGTCACTGCATAGACAACAAGAATCCAAATATCTGTACGGTGCTGCTCCAGCCCCATGAAGAGGGAACCAGCTTTCTACTTGAAATATAATACACAGAGTACATCACAGATGGAGACCACTGGCGTTCCCTGGAGGGAAATGGGTGGTGCAAGCAGGCCTGGGCACTATTTTTATTGGCACCCAGTACCCCTCCAAGTAGACTTAGATGACATTATCATTAAAATGCTTACGTGTATATTGCTTATATTACAGTTTCTGCTATTTCTAGCAAGTAACACTTTCTAGCAACTACTACTTACTACATATAGCCATTCAAAGCTGGGCAACAACTTTGCTAAATATCCTCACCATGCCAAAGCATAAAATACCTGCTCTGTTCTTAAGAGATTGAGCATGTCTTCTTGTGCCTCTGTTGCTTATTGGCTTAAGAATGAAAGCAATTAAAATCTACACCTCAGAAATCACATGAAGCATGTCAGGGGGTTGACTCTAAATTCCAGACCCCTCTTGCCATGTGGTGCCAGCCCAAAGCACTGAGATGGGAAACGTGCAGGAGCCCCACAGCTGTTTGTTGTTAGCTCTGCTTCTGCTGCTGCATTACTTAACATCCCACCTGAACTTTGCTCTAATGGTGGAGGCAGATAATAAGTTATAAGGTTGCTCACTGGATAAGAAGATAACTTTGCCCTATGCTTCATTTCGTAATTATTTTTTATAAAAGAAATGATTAGAAGGTGTGAGAGGTACTAATAAACAGAATGTACTTTCTCTCAATAAAAAAGGACTCAATTTGTTCAGGGAGTATTTCTCAGTGGGCTAGCAGAAAGGAGATAGCTATGATACATGCAACACAAGAACTTTAGCACTTTTTGGTCCTTGACACTTTTTGACTTAATTAACCTTGACAATCTAAACTACTTGCAGAAAATCAAGGCCGTGCTCCCAAATAAGCCCCAGTTACTGGCATACCTGAAAAAATATTGCCACTTCCTCAAGACCAATGAAACACTCATGGTTTTCCCAAGACTTTAAGAGGTTCCCTGTCATAATCGTGTGCATAAAACTTATCTAAATGGCTTATGCTGTTATTGAAACAGGCTGCCATTTTGTTGTTGTGATATTTCCCCACCCCAGGACGCCTGTTGTGCTGAAGCAGGCCACCAAACAGCTAATCCCCCAGCAAACATCCAATTAGTCCTTCTGCACATACAAATGCATTATCATTTCCCATGTTGTCCTCTGCACTAACACGGCGGTGGGGAACAAGCTGCCCAGAGCAGCTTTTGATGGGCTGCTGGGGGGGTTTAGAGGATGCCGCGGCCAGGCAGCAGCTCAGAACGGTGTTGAAACCTTTCACTGGCGAAAGTGAGGATGGCATCCCTGTTCTGCTCGGGGGAGGCTGGAGCAGGCAAGGGGCTTCTCACCTGGCCAGGCTGTCCTTTTTGGGTTTCATTAGAAAAACATCAGAAAAAGCTTTACTTCTGGAGGCAGGTAACACATTGGCAACTTTACTTTCTTTTGCCTGCTTTGCTCCCTCTCCCTTTCCTATTTTTTTCTTATGCTCTGTGCTATTTTTTTTTTTCTTTAGACCTAACTCCTGGTGTGAGGTTTTTTTCCCTCTGCCCAGCCCTTTCCTCAAGGACAAGTGACAGAAAGTAAGCACAGGGTCACTGGCTGGAGAAAAAGGGCATCTCTGTGGATTGCCCCCATGCTGCAGCCAACAGAGACCTCTTCTGAGAGTTTATTTAGTCTTGCAGGCAGAGAAATGGTTCTAGACACAGAGTAAGCTTGCAAGGTCAGTCCTTTGGAAGGTGGCAAAAGTTGGCATTTCAGTTGCCTGGAGGGCCTCAGTCTCTCCTTCTGCATGCCGTCCTCTGGTACACGGAGTGCTCCTGGCCGCAGCACCTCGGGCCTTGTTTGGAGAGGACCATCGGCTGAGAAACACACTGACCAAGAATCACTGCCTGGGATTGGAGGTTGATGGGATGGGCTTCTGGTGTAGCAGGGTAAATCTAGAGAGTCTTTTCTAGAGAAAAGATCCTGAGTTTTAGGTGCTCAAGTAGACTGAACCATGCCAGTGCCAACAGAACTGTGCCCTTGCAGATCAACAGAGAGCCTGGCCCTGCATGCATCAGGGACCTGATTCACCCCATAACTACTTGCTTCCTGACCTTAATTATCTACCTGTGGTTTTGCACTCTTTTTCTCATATATGCCTTTTCTTTCCTTCACTAAAATCTTCCAGCTGGCTGTAAGATTTCTCAGTACAGCCAGATGCCCTGAGACAGAAGACAAGCAAAGTCATCCACAGTTTGCTTCCCCCCAGGATCTCCAGGTAGCCTCATTTCCCCGGGGGAACAGCTCAGCTCTCTGAGCCTTACTGCATGAGGCAAGTGGGACAAAACAGCTCCTGCAGCTTCATAAACAGCCAAGAAGCAGCACCACACGCATGATGGCTCATGCACTCAGGGCAAATGTTTATAGAACAAATTTAGCACCGACTCAAGCAGATTAACAATTGGTTGCAGCATTTTATCCACATCCTCATGATATCCCCCAGGACATCATGAGCTGGTGAACGAGCTGTTAACAGCACAAGAGATCAGACCTTACCAGCTCAGCAGTAGCTCTTGTCACTGTGGATGTCAGAACCTTCAGGTGGAGATTGGTGCTGCACACTGGGCTACTGATGTTGTTGCAAGGGCTTGTGGGGGCTTTAATTCCTTGCCTGGCAGATGTCAGATGCACCCTGGCAAGGAGAAAACAGAAAGCATTATGAGTGGGAAAGCAGGTGTCTAATCCCCTAGTCTGCAAAGCTCTTTGTGGTGGATTCCCAAGGAAGCAATTTGCAATGGGTCAGTTTAGCCTACAAAAATTAGTTTCCTCTGCAATCAGAAGACACTCTATATGAGGTGGTTTAGAGCAACTAAAATGGAGTCCCTGTCATTGCAAGACCTGTTGAGGGAGACTGAAGTTATACCTAACACGTGTGGTTCAGTGCCAGCCACAGCACCTCCAGGGGTCCTGATGCTTTAAAAGTCCACACTTTAAAAATACCAGGTAAATGAATGCAAGTAGCATCACTCTTACAGCAAATGCTAAGAATGCGCTATACAGTGCTGCTTCTTAGGGAACTGGAAAAGTTGCCACTTTCTTCATTAAGGAAGACAGCACAACTTTTCTTATTGTGTAGAGCACAGAAGCAGAACCTGGAAAAGTTGGTCAGCTGCTCATGCTACGTTCTTCGCTCCAGAAAGGGGATGATTAACATGCTAATGTTTTGCACTTATCCCTGAAATGGTATGGCAGTGGTTCCCATTGTGGTACTTGAGGGTTAAACCTTTTTGTGGGCTACCCTGTTTTTCCTTATTTAGCTCCATGCTCCGTTTCAGCCCCGCCAACACCCAGACTGGGTTATGACCTCCCTCAAATAATGTCTTGGAACTCTGGTGCTGTTAGGAGATGTTGTATAATTGTAAATGAATTAAGCTGGTTGGGAGCCTAATGCCTGCTAAATGACTTGTTTGTCTTGTACAGATAGCAGGAAGGTCTCTCTGCTCCCATCCCAAGTGTACAGTGAAGGACTGGGGTCATGTAGCAGGTGGCTGATAAAAAAACAGAAATGCAAAGGCCACTGGCCTGCCTGGTTGGCCAGATACCTGTTCCCAGTCTGTGGAACTACCTGACCTTGAGCTTTTTAATAGGTTGCTGCTGCTCAGCATGTTTGGGAGACGTTTACCTTCAGGAGTGGGGCATGAATGCCAGGCATTCCCTCTGGCTTGGCCATGCTCCCCAGCCTCTGTGGAAATCCACACTGTTTGCATTTTGCAGCCTTTATTTCCTGATGCCATGGCACTGCCAAGGAGCTTTAAGTGCAGCTCCACGCAGAGTGTATGGCACGTGCAGGTCAGTGCTAATTTGCCCTTTCTAATTAGCACTTGCTGTGCTGGCTGGGCTGAGAGGGAGCTGGGATCCTCCTTAGCTGGTCCCAGGTAGTAAAGCCTGCAAAGTGCAATGAGCAATTTAATGAAATGAGCTCCCCATTCCCCATTTTCTCATCTAATGGGCAGAGTGGCATGGTGCTGTCAGCTACAGGAGCAGAGAGCTCCTGGGGAAGCAGTGGGGCAACTAGCTGTCCTGCTCTGTGCCCTGCCCTATCTGTCTACCCATTTTGCTACAGGGAAATGGTAAAAAAGTGCAGGAGTGAAGCGGGACTCTAAGGGAGGGTCACAGCCTGTAAGCAGTGCTGCCATGCCTGTGGCACAGGGAATGTAAAAGCAAGGACTGGTGGGGTGTATATCAGATATAATGCTGTTCCCGGCAGTGCTGAGAGTGTGTGACTTTGCACCCAGCTTCTCCAATGACTGCTGGTCCCCTGTATGTGCTCTGCCTCACCAGCTGAGATATTTAGGAACAGCATCTGTTGAGAGGTAGGATCAGCATGGGCCAGGCTGTATTTGGCATGCATTTCTTGGTATGTGAGGAGACACAGATGTATTGCACACAATTTCTGCTTCCACCGAGGTGCAAATACCAGACTGTATGGCCTTTCAGACGGCAGAAAACTCAAGATGCGGGGCAACACATGGTAAAATAGTTATTTTGCAAAGGAAAATCACAATACTCAGAAGACCATGGTTTTGCTTTCTTTCTCCAGGGCATTTTTGACTGATATGTGAGCGTTGCCACTGTGGTGGGCAATGTAACCATTGCTTAGAGCAAGTGTTAAAGTTACCAATTTTTTAGTTGAATTTTGTCACAAAGGGGGAAAAAAATGATGTAGAAAGTAAGGTTAAATTTCAGTCTATAGTAGGATAAATGGAGCAATGCTTAGAATAAACCGTATTACTGAAGCAGCATTGATCCTGGGTGGGAGAACTGCATGCAGTTGCAGAGCTCAGCAATAGGAAAGCAGCTGTGATGCCTTCGGTTAATGAACACATTC
>KL260366.1:8388-18605 GCA_000699545.1 Podiceps cristatus
GGGGGGGAGGTGTTGTGTTGCAACTTCAATTCTACAGCAAATATAAAGGCTTGTGTGGTTTTCACTTTGTAGCAGTAAATATATTTTAAAGGAATTCAGAATAGAAGCTGTTTTAAAGAAGCGTCTCACTTTCTAGAGAACCAGTCAGATTTCATACTTTCCATCAAATCTGTCACACTGTGAGGTGAATTGTAGGTAACACAGTGGATTGCTCTAGTCCCATCATGTTATGGCTCATTGTGATACGACAACACATGACAAATGAAGCTAACAGAACTTGACATGCCAGATCACCTCTATCCGGTTGCATTTCAGAGATTTTATTTTAGTTTTTACTCCTACACAGTACCTAGGATCATGATTCAATCCTAGGCTTGTGGATTGGAAGGGACCTCAGAAGCTCCATAGTGAAGAGGGTGAACTATGGAGTCAGACATGGTTCTCACAGCTTTATGCAGTCAGGTCTTGAAAATTTCCAAGGACAAAGACTGCACAACCTCTGCAGGCAACCTATTATAGTGCTTGACTGTTCACTGCATGGAAAAAGAGTTTCTATATATCCAGCCTGAACCTTGAATTTCAACTTATACTCATCTCCCATCTTCCCACCATGCACCGTTGTGAAGAGCCTCCATGTAGGTACTGGGCAACTGCTGTTAGGAGTTTCCCCTTCTTCCCCAAAGTCTTCTCTTCTGCAGGCTGAAGAAACCAGATTCCCTCAACCTCTCCTTGCTCCCTAGACCTTTGCAGTGACTCAGTAAGCTCAAGCTCTCCCTGGCAGTATCACTGGTGCCCGCATGGATACAGACCGGAGGTAACAGTCTGAGGGCTTCACAAGCCTCTGCAGTCTCTCTGCAGAGTCCTGGATGCAAGTCCCTGGCCAGCAAAAAATCCTCTGTAAAAAGGCATGGTCAGGTCTGCACAGGCATGTTTTAACTAGTACTGTATAAAATGTAAATAAAGTGAATGATTTATCTGTGATGTCATCCTATAATGGAAATGGAGCAACAGGGGAAAACATTGTAAATGATACCTACTCATGTTCTTGCATTATTGTGGAGAAATGGGCCACAATCTCAGAAAAATAATTGACTGTTTTTACTTATTCAAAAGATTCACTTGAAGGCAAGGAACGTGAAATAACATGCACTCAGATTGTTTAGGCAGAAATGTGATTTTTTTTCTGTTTTATTTTTTTCCTTTTTATTTTATTTTTTTTTTTTTAATATAGAAACAATCATGGAGATTATATTAAAAGGTTATAATAAGAAAAGTTGCCCAGAGATGTGGTGGAAGCCTCATCCCTGAAACATTCAAGGTCAGGCTGGATGAGGCTCTGAGCAACCTGATCCAGTCGAAGATGTCTCTGCTTATTGCAGGGGGGTTGGACTAAACGACCTTTAAAGGTCCCTTCCAACCCAATCTATTCTATGATTCCATAAAATATGTTTTTGTATTTTAAGAAATGGTTTCACTGAGTGAGATAATGACCTAGTTTAAATGGGACCAGGAAGAAAATGTGATCTCACTGTGGATGAGTATTAAATCCTGAAGCACATCTTGAGAAAGTTAAAAATTGACTTGTAAATAATGCAAATACAAATTCTTCCTTTGCTGGGGTGAAAGGGAGTCTAGTAGGCAAAATGATATTGGAAAGAAGAATCTCTAAGGCTACTGTTTTGGCTAATCCTTCATTTTTCCCACATGATTCTAGGCCTCCTGTGAATTTTGGAAAGTGAGGAAAAATTGTATTGTTAGTAAGATCCTGTAGACGCAAGAGGAAAGGGGAGTGTTTTCAAACCATAGATTCCTAGGAGGGTAATTTTTTAAACGGAGTTTAGCTATGTGACTCTGTCAGGAATAGCAAAGGTCTCAAAATCACCATTTCTACTATGTCTCCTTTAATGCATAGAGCAAGTTGCAAAGTATCTCAGCAGCCTGCAAAGGCTGCACCTTTGTATAAAACTAAAATATTAGTTATTGCAAGGCACTTAAAACCTTCTCACAGTTAGAATAGTGTTAGATTGTTAATAATTTACATTCACAACTTTTCTTTCCTGCCATTGCACCTCCATCACATTTCCTTCAAATATGTATTATTTTAGAATGTGAGGATTGTTTTAAACCTAACATACCACTTACAGATTTTATTTCCCCTCCTGAGCTTCCCTTCTTCTACTCACACTTGTGCTTTCACTGACATGAACAGTTTGAAAAAGCATTTCTTCTTTAAAAATATAAATTTAAATCCTTGGTCCTATTAAAGCCAATGCTGAAAATACTACAGATATTAACAAGGTATTTCATTTATCACTATTTCTGTTCAATTCAATAGGAAAAATTCCAGCTTATTTCAATGAGGCTGTAACTAAAGTTGTGTTTCCAAATGTCCCGTAATGCTGCTTAGAAAACAGCTTAGGGTTCTGCAGAATTCATTCATTCTGGAAGAATGAATGTACGGTCATGTGGTTATTACTGAATGTTAGTGTCCTATAAAATGTTTTTTATTGATTTTTTAAAAATAAATACTGTACTTAAAATTTCCAAAGGTATCAGCAGCTGTGTCTACCTTGGACCAATAGGAAGATATCAATCAAGCTAAACAGCTGTGGTCTGATCTGTGTCTGAGCTGTGGTCACCAGGGCTGATTTATTTTGGACATCATGCAATGAACTACATGCCCAGTTGCAGCTGGAGTGCATTATATGGGCTCCCAGGTTGCATCTTCCCGTTTAATTTTATCCGGTAGAGGTCCATTGCATGTGGTCCAAGACTGCTGTGAGACGTGAGTCCAGGCTCGGTAAGGGAGAATGAGCAAGAGATGTGTTTCAAAAGCATACTCCTGATTCAAGTCCAGATGTCAGTACCAAGCTTCCCAGGTGTGCCCTCATTATCTTTATTTCAGTGGCAAGTGATTAACTAATTTCATTACACTGTTTGGAAGTAATTTGGACCTACGGGAGCTAGAAGACTCCTGGTGTCAACATACAGAATAATAATACTGAACAGTGTTATTGCTTTTCAGGGTACTTATAGAACAGAAGGGATTTTATAGATCTGAAACATCTGAATTTTCTCTCCCATGATGTTATCAAGTATCATCAACCCCCACACTTACTAGAATAAAGAAAAAAAAAATGTGATTTTTGTATTTGAATCCCTTTTTTAAGTTGCTTATTTACAATTTTAATTTTCTGTATTTTTTTTAATATTGACAGGCTACTTATGCACCTGGAAAATACACATTCTTAGTTATTTAAGTTCCTACTACACCTGAAAATATATAAATATATGTATAGTTTCATTACTCAAAAATGGTAAAACAGGATGCCAGTATGAAAGTTAACAGATGTACATGTAGGAGGAGACAGAGAAAATACATGTTATCAATAAAAAGGATACCAAAAGAGAGCTTTGCATTGTCTTCAGAAAAGATATATGAATGGAAAGGACGGATTCCAAAAAAAAAAAAAAAAAAAAAGAAAAAGAGGGAGAGAGTCCTGGAAGTGGAAAGTGGAAGGAAAAAATGAAAGTGACCATAAACCAAGGTCAACTGGACTGTGTGAAAGAAGCTAAAAGAAAGCGGTTAACCAATTTAGTAAAATAAAAAAAAAATTTAAAAAAAAAAAAAAAAGGAAGGAAAAAAGAACCAGGACATCTTTCCAGTAAAGACAGGCTGTATCCTAAAGCTAATTGAGGTTTATGACTTGAATCTAAATGAACACTTTGCATTAGTTTTCCAGAAGGATTGTGGTGTACAATGTGGTGTCAAAGGTGCAAGGGCAAACAGTTTGAGAATATCGAAAATCAAATTACATCAACAGTGAGATCAAAGCACAGAGGATTTTCTCTCTCCTGACTATCTCATATAATCTCTATCCCAGGACACTACAAGAACCAAATATAATTTTAAATCACATATTAAAGCTATTAATAAATCTATCAAATAAGGAATTAGGTACAGAATTAATGAATGGCAAGCACAGTAATAATAGGTTAAAAAAAGGAAATGTGATTCAGGCAGCTGTATGTCTCATAATGTGGCCTTAGTAATAGGCCACAAGTCTCAGGTATATTATGTGCCAAAATATTAATTATAGATATAAAAGTAAATAGAAAAAAGGGACTCAATATTACATTGTTTTTTCATTACTGTATCATGACAGACTAATCAGGCATCTTTGATAAACTAATCTGCTAAGAAAGTTTACATATATTCTACCTGTTCTTGTGTTAAATACTTGTGATATCATGTGGGAATTATTAGCTGCTTCTGGGAAGGTGGAATTTCTAGAAGAGGATGATGGTGTAGAGATGACAACCAATTCTGCCACTGTTCGGCTGGCAGGTTACTAACGGAGTTTCACACAGACCAGTGTTGGTGGCAGAGCCCTGAGGGCATCCCGCCTCCAGGAGTCTGGCTGTCCGGGGTTGAGGACTGCTCAGAGACAGCACATCTGAGGGCTGTCCCCTTTCCTTTGGTGACCTCGGGCAGCCCGGTGATCACTGGCCCATGTCTGGTTGCCCTCACCAGACCTGCTTTCCTGCATGGGGCCCTCATGAGGAAGCCACTGCCCCTGCTGGCTGTGTCACCACAGGTGGCTCCCGTCCCACCTTCCCTTGCAGAGGGACAAGCCTCCACTGCTCCCTTACCCCTGGCAACAATCTCCATCTTCCTGGAGTGCAGAGACTGATCTGCTGCTTATCTCCCCAGCCTTCTGGATCAGGAACCCCATTATCTTGTGAGCACTACAGCCAAACCTGACGTCAGGACAAAATTCATTGTCAATTTTTTCCATGCCTGTGAGCACCCACTGGAATAATCCATTACCCATGCTGGTCCCTCTTGCATTTATACAATTTTGCTTTCCAGACCTACATTGCTTGATGAATTATCAAAGTCTGTTGGCTTCTAAATAATAGCAATGTTCTATCAAACTGCTTACCATGACTGTAAGGATTAGGTAAATTTCACAGGTGTATTTTATTCACTGCAGGGGCAGATAAAATTGGAATCTATTGCTACATCAGGAGAAGACTCCAAAGATAACTAATTAACACAGCCTCAATCATGCTTTTTATGCTTTATGCATGCATAAAGCATGCATATTGCATGCTTTATGAGATACTGGTCTAGAACTGAAGTGTATTTATAAGGCTGAAATATTTCCCATGTTCATTAAACTAACAGGAAACTGACCACTGATGATATAAAACCTAAGGTCTCTTTAAAAGGTAACATATTTACATCCTCTGCTAGTTTTATTATTTTCCTCCGTGCTGTAACTGTACTGAAATTGAGACAGGATTAGAGAAACGGAAGAGCAACCATCCTCTGAAATTTTGAAGGGTTTTGAAGAGGTCATGGCTGAAGTAGGCTGATGTCATCATTGACACTGAATTTGCAGAAAAGGCAGTAGGGCAATAGCGTATTAAGGGGAAAAGAATGAATACGGAGGAAGGAAAACGTGGGATTAAAAAAAATTAATTGCAAGTAAAGACACAGGACCATTTCTTCTGGTTTGTGCTATAAAACTAAGACAAACATCAGCAACACTTCATGCTACTTTGAACAAGACTCTATTAATTTCCTCAGTCATCCAGAGCCTCTTTTGGGACACAGTATAATGTGTCATTTGAAATGCAGTCTCAGTTCTATGTGAAGTATGACAACCTACTTATGCTTTGAATGTAAGATGTTTAAAAGACCAGGTATGATTTTTTTTTTTTTTTTCCAGGGAAAATTTCATATCAAACCATTTTCAAGCAACAACTTCCTCATAAAGGTCTATCTTCGACTTTTTGTGACTATAACATAAGCTGGAGAAGTGTATGTGAAGTTTAGCTTAGCAAATATGCAAAAAATGTAAAAGCTTAATCATCTAAATTTGTACATGCTTTTTCTTGGAAAATGTCTGAAATAGAAAAAGTTGCCTTTCTTATCTACCATATTTATAAGAATGAATTCTGGAGAGTTCTGTAGCCTACCTACTACCATTCTACTCCCAAAGTCATTCAGATGAAAACAAGCAGAGATCATATCCTAGACTGCAGTATTTGGTGAGTAGCAACTACCTCAGAGAAATTGCATTTTGTTGATGTATTGTAGCAATATCTCACCAGGGCAAAACTATTCAAGCTTCATTCTGCAGACAGCTATTCCATATGGCCTTTTTCTAACTGCTGTTTAACATTGTCATTTTTTTCATAAGAGAAGTAGATAGAAAAATTCAGAAAGGACATTTGTCTAGTTGCAAAAATGTCATCCCTTCAAGATCATTTTGGCTTTTTTTTTTGGCATTTTTTTTTTGGTAGTAGTTTCATTGAAATTGTGCTTCTATGACAGAATAGGTATAGTAATAATAAGAGAAAGTAATGCAATAATAAGCAAGCAATAACAAGAGCAATGATGGAGGGGGGGCGGTGAAGGTGTTTAGAGGAAAAACATACAAAAGGTTTTGTGGAATAAGTCGTACACAATTCTACATTAGCAGTTAAAATGACTGTGGTAGAGCTAAGAGTTTTTAATTTTTCTGGTCAGTGATTTTTCTCTCATTTTCTTTAGTTTATGCTAAATAACTGCTACACAAGAGAATCAGCTCCTAAGCAAGATAAATTTCTTTTCTTTGAAAAGCCAATAGAAGAAGTTGTAAAAGGTGCGGAAACATTTTTTTTCTTCTTGATGACCCTCACCTTATCAAATAAGACAGCTGAATCAAAAAAAATCATAAATTCAAATCACTTAACAGTATTAACCACCTCAACATCAATACAAGATATATGTTGTACATTTTTACCAACCGTTAGTCGCTGGTATCCTTGCCTTCCAAAATTCATTATTTCAGTAGCCCTTATTGAGACAGGAAAAGGGCAGGGATAGGTACAGCTATGAACAATAATTTTATTCACTACATATTATAATGGGCAAGAGGAATAATCAATTCTCTTCTAGAAACTAACATTGTTGGTGCAGAATAACATCATCAAAATTATGACTGCCTAAGGCACAGCCCCAGTAATATCTCAAGTCATTCCGGTCCTGTCTGTTTTCAGACCTTCTGGCAAAATATCACAACCTTGAAAGCTTAGGGGAAAAAGTACACAAGATCTTTTGTCTTTTCTTTTGGAGCAATCTAATCATGGATTAAGTTGTGATTAGCAGTCAATCTCCAAAAATGCTTTATACCTGGTAAAAATGTGTACCATTTATGGGATCCTGAAGATCACTGGCTAAAAAAATACTAGAGCTTTGTGGGGAAAATACATTTTCCCAATCGTTATTCCTGAGAATTTCCAAAACTTATCACTCAAGTCAGGAAAAAATACACTGTATAAGCCTCCTGTACAAACATAAACTGCTATAGATAAGACATATATATCCAGTAAGTGTACTCTGCTGTTCCTTCAGTGAAGATACAGTGCTTTGCACTTTAATAAATCTTCTTGGGTAGCACCAAGATATAACAGATAGAGTTATTCTACCAGACATAAAAATGGTGTGAGGACTGAAAATCTATTCATTCTGTAATTTATGATCTTCTGCATAGCAGCAGCCTGGATGCTTCAAGATATTTCTGTCTCAAGGTACTTCATAACTTTAGAAAGTTTCCTTGAACTTCATAAAAAGTTTGAGCATATGCCTCTCAGAGAGCAGAGTTGTTTTGGGGTTTTTGGTTTTTTGTTTTTGTTTTTTTGTTTTTTTTTTTTGTTTTTTTTTTTTTTTTCCCCCCTGGGATTTCATAGCAAATGGAGGAGAAAAATAAGCCCCGAGTATGTTCTTTAAATCGAGGTGGTTTGGTTTGGTGTTTTGTTTTGGGGTTTTTTTGTCTTCTTGGTGACTTTTTGCGCGCGTGGGATCTAGTGAGATATGGGAAAAGAACTGCAAAGCAACATGATGATTCATCACAGAGAGCAGAGGAGAGAGTCCATCCCATGTGGATGAAGGAAAGAATAAACTTGAGTTTTAAACAAGTACTTCACATGCATATTTTCTAATACGGGTTTCTTAAACCAACTATCCTAATTCTTCACCACTCTAAATATAAGCTAACAAAAATAGTTCTCATGGGATATCTAGGTATGTTCAAACAGAATATAGCAATGACATTTTCACATTTACCGAAGCACTTATAGTAACTGCAACTTTCCTGAAAAGATCAGCTGACAATAAGTCAGAAAAAAATGAAAACAGTTCTGTCCCCTATCTTAAGCAGAACAAAAGGGTAGGACGAAGTCATTAAGTGCAAAATGATCTCTTTTAGATCTGTGTGTTATCTAGTATATAGCAGAAGGCACTTGAAAACTACGAGGACAGGATTTCAAAAGAAGGTAAAAATGTGAACTGATGAGTTTTTACTGACAAGGAACGAACCCAAGTCTTGACCTTGTTCCATAGGAATCACAGGAACTCTTGCAGACATGCATCATGTAAAACAAGAATTGTGCATGAGGCTGCCCTTCTGTGCAAAGCAGGTGTTAACTCAGATAACTCCATATTAAATTTTTTCTTCAGGTTCATTTCTCACAGGATGCACATACATACCTGCACACATATATTCACACACATAAGAACCTTTTCTGAGCTCACAAGAAACTCTCCTTATAGTTTTAAATCTTTACCCTGAACCTCAGGGTTTTTTGCATCTTTGCAACAGATGAAAGAAGAAAGAGATATAGTTCTACATTTCAGAGCACAAACTATCAGCAGAGAAAGCAGAGGAACATTTTGTGACAGTTTAGGTTTGCTGTATGAGTGTGAAAACAGTGTGAGAAAGAACTGACTCATGTATTTTTTCCAAAATCTCGTCTTGTAAAAATTCAAACAATGCCACAAACTTACAGACATGATCCACAGAAGTACTATTATGGAGCTGAAAAGGCACCAGATACTTAAAGGGAACCCAACAACAAGAACAACCACCATCAACACCACCACAACACAAAATAAACCAAAAAACCCACCAAAACCCAACCACAGGAACGTGTGCACTCTGCAAGGTGCTCACTGTCCCGGGGCAGGCTATGGTCAAGACTAGACCTTGGAAACCAAAATGTTAATTCTGGGAAATAAATATTTTCTGTACAATTTCCTCTAAGTTTAGTTGTACCTTTCTCGTTAGTTCCTGATCTACCCTCTCACTAGAGAAACCAAAGGGATTTTGGTACATCCTATAAAATCTTTTCTCTCTTCTCTCCCTGGTTCTTCCATAGGTAGCTGGACCCTGAGCTAGTGGGAAGCTGGCATGCCTGCTATTTTCTCTGAAATGACATTCTTTTCTCTCTTCAGAAAAAAAAAAAAAAAAATACAAAGGCAAAATGATAGTTTTCAAAATCTCAAAAATGTTTTGCAGATCTGAAAATTCCATTTTAGGACACCTCTGAAGAGAGCTGACACAAACTCCTGTAGCTCTGCCATTCCCACTATAATAGAAAGTTTAACTGAATAAGAAAATTAATACACTGGTTTGTACAGTAAATATTGCAACTTTTTGTAAATAAAACTATTTCCAGGTTAGTTTCTTTGTCTTGATTATACTTTTAGCATAGTAGGTGTTGTGGATCTCAAGAAATCCAACAGGGATGCTTATAATACTGTATCATTACTTTGTGTAAAGTTTTTGCCTCTGTAAACTGGTGCTAGAGAGTACATAATAAAATATATTGGCTTCAGAGCATTTTGGACTGGATCCATCTTGGTCCTGGTCCCCTGGGATATATGATATTCCTAAGATTCTGTATGTCTGCTCTATGACATTTGGATATTCCTACAGCTGAAATGGGCACTGGGGAAAGAGACTGTCTCTGTCAGAGGACAACATATTGGAATTCTGTCCTACCATTCCACTCAACATTTGCTTTACTATTAAATTTACCAGAAGTCAGCAGCCCTGGAATTGTCTTTTTACCTCTTCACATCCTAATCAGCCTTTTTCTTACTGGTGCAGTGTGTTCGGATGAGAGTAACCATAACAGGATACCTGGTGGGAGGGGAGAGGAAAAGAAGAGCCTGCTTTGCAGCTCATGCCAGCAAGTGGACGTGGAACTCATCCAGGTGCGTTCCTCCAGAGCACAAACTGCTCTCCTGATCAGCTCATCTCATGTGTGAAGACGTAACAAGCCGAGATTGCCTGTACTCTTTGCAGGAGCAGACTGTCCTGGTTTCAGCCAGGACGGAGCTAGTTTTTGTCTTCAGCAGCTCCTGTGTTTTGGAGTTGGTA
>KL260366.1:18748-38600 GCA_000699545.1 Podiceps cristatus
CTAAACTGGCCAAAGAGAGTATTCCATACCATAGACGTCATGCCCAGTATAAGTGAGGGTCAGCCATTGCCCTCATCCCTTTTTGCCTTATTGCCCTTGCCCCTTTCCTTTGGGTTTGGGTTCCTTGTTCGGTTCATTTTCTGTTCATGTTCCTTTCTTGTTATCTTATTGTTGTTTTATTTCGTTCAGGCCTGTCTGTTTGCCTGTCTGTTCCCTCACGCTGTCTCTGGCACTTGCTGTTCTGGGAGAGATGCGGGGGAATATCCCTGCTCCCTGACTGCTGCTCAGGATGGGCTGTATCGGTCCTCGGGTGGTGAGAAATTGTGCATTGTTCATTTTATATATTCTATTATCCTTTTGCATTATTATTATTATTATTAGTAGTAGTAGTAGTAGTATTAATAATTATTTTTATCTTTTCCTTTGCTGGCTTTGTAGAGTGTTTTTATCTCAACCTGTGAGCTCGCTCTCTCTCCATTTCTCCTCCTCACCCCACCGGGGAGGGGAGGGGTGAGAAAGCAGCTGTGTGGTCCAGTTACCGTTTGGGGTTAAACCACGACAAGACAAAGTTCTCTTCCCATGTATGCATTTCACAGTAGTCACAGTTTGAAAGTGTATATTATATTTTTCCATAGCCTGTTTAAGAGAGGTTTCCTGTCACTTCATATGGATAAAGGACATTTGTAAGTAAATGGACATAGGAAAGAAGAAAACTAGGAGCAGATTATAACAGTGTTTGAGCATATGTTCCAAGAACACAGCAACCTTTTAGTCTCTGCAAACATATAAAATGAGTCAGAATGCCTGGATTAGGGTGGGTTTCTTTAACTAGAGGGAAAGAAAATGTTGTTACAACAAATATTTAGCAAACTGCTGCAACGTACTTAAAATTCTATGAATGCTCAGTTTTAATGCACACAAAGAATGCCTGTGATAAGTTGGATACAGGCCTAATCAATTCCAAAACATTAAAGATTTTTTCTTCTCATTTTCAGCTACAAATTCCTCTGCATATGCTTACAGGCTCTGTGAAACAAGGTTGTACAGTCTCTCCCATGCACTACATACTTCAACTTGGCGTTAACCAGAAGAAGATTTGCATCAGTTGTGAGTCTTTGTTCTCAGCACTTTCAGCTCCATTAAAATGAAAAATGACGTGACTATGTACAGTTCCTGACACTGATCATGTTTTACAGTTATCACACATCAAAATAGATGCCAGACACAATTGTGTTTGAGAGCTACTCAATTATTTTCTAGATAAGGTAAAGTGACAGTTAGTATAAATAACTCATTATTTACATATCTGTCTGACATTGTAATTTTGATTTAGCAAATTAAAATTCCATTACAGATAGGTGGTTTTTTTTTCCCCCACAATGCATTACTCTAGTATTTTACCAGAACAATAGATTTCATCCTTCAAACAAATTAGTAATAAAAAGCTGTGTATACTGAAATGGAAATGACAATTTAAATGGAGTGGATCAGGTCTTCAGCATCACTGTGCTGATAAAATCAGCTCCAAATTTCAATAACAGTTTCTACGGCAGAACTGAGATACAGGGAAAAAGAGGAGAGCAAGCAGTGTAGTTAATGGTAGAGAACTGTAGGGTACAGGGAATAAAAACATAAAGGGCTGGTAAAGAAATAAAGGAGGTAAATGGAAAATAAGAGACAGAAGCTTGACAAAAAATTTAGACAAGCAATAAGAACCCAATACAAAACAATAGAGAATGAAAAATCAGAGTCAGGCAGAGAGCAAAAAGGTAGTCCAGAGAAAGGGAAATGAGAAAAGTGAGAGGAAACAGAAAAGAGCAATTGAAAAATTAGCGGACCAGAGCGGGGTTGGTGGTGTCAGGAAGGCATGGACAGATTGCGGTAAAAAAGAAACAGGAATGAGGGGAGTGAGCAGGCAAAACAGGCTATGAGCATGGAGGAGAGAGGAGCAAGAACCGAGGTGCGTACAGAAGGCAGGATAGGTACACAGAGACTATGAAAGAGTAATTGATACCCAATGGAGAAGTCAAAGGAAAAAAAAAATACAGGGGAGAGAAAGAGTAAAAAAAAAAAGACAGTGGTAACACATGTCAGGATGGTCCTCAGCTGATTTCAGCTTTTGCTGAACTTCTACACTGACTTCTGCATCTTCTCTGTTGCTTTCTTTTTTTCTTTTTTTTGCTTTCTTTTTTCCTTTTCCCAGCCTAGCAAGCGTAGATGCAGACTAAGCCAATGTGTTTATATCTGAATGGATATAATGTACTTCACATGACAGCTAACAGGAGGGCTACTTCTAGCAAATGCACAGAGGGTGATTCCTCTCTGTAACAGCATGCCAAGATTTAGATATTTCAAGTTTTGTAAGAACAGACTGTTCTCTACATTCAAAAGGAGAGGAAAAAAGTCAAGGCAGATTCTACTCTGCTCACCAAATCACACTTCTGTTAAATACTCTGTTAATATCTCCTGAGGTTGTTCAGGTAATGTGTTCGGCATATAAACCAAACTCACCTTCTGTGAATTTTACATGACCAGAATTCACCACCACAAAGCTGCACATTGAAAGCCTGTATGTGTCAAATTTGGAGGTTAATTGGGAAAATTACAATCAAAATGAAGGAATAATACACCTCCAAATGAATGACCACATATTCATCTACTAACTGTGATAAGAGCTGTCATGGTTTAACCCCAGACAGCAACTAAGCACCACACAGCCGCTCTCTTGCTCACTCCCTCCCAGTGGAGGAGAGAAACAGAAGCGTAAAAGTGAGAAAAATTGCGGGCTGAGATAAAGACAGTTTAAAAGGTAAAACAAAAGCCGCGCACACAAGCAAAGCAAGACAAGGAATTCATTCACTGCTCCCCACGGGCAGGCAGGTGCTCAGCCATCTCCAGGGGAGCAGGGCTTCGTCATGCGTAACCATTACCTGGGAAGACAAATGCCATCCTTGGCATCCAAGTTCCCCCCTTCCTTCTTCTTCCCCCAGTTTCATATGTTGAACATGACGTCATATGGCATGGACTATCCCTTGGATCAGCTGGGGTCAGCTGTCCCAGCTGTGTCCCCTCTCAACTCCTTGTGCCCCCCAGCCTCCTCACTGGTGGGGTGGGGGGCAGAAAAGGCCTTGGCTCTGTGTAGGTGCTGCTCAGCAGTAACAAAAACTTCCCTGTATTATCAATGCTTTTTCCAGCACAAATCCAGAACACAGCCCCATACTAGCTACTGTGAAGAAAACTAACTCTATCCCAGCCAAAACCAGCACAATAGCATAAAAATACCATGTCCCTTATGGTGGAATTCTGGATTATCAAAACAATTAGTTACGATTATACAAGTCAAACCATAAGTTTATTCATTTCTCAATACTGACAATGTGTTCTTTTTACTTTTAATTAAAATTTTGTCCCTGAAACTGATTTAATTAGTGTTGCATTGTTGATAGGATTTGTAATAATTTACCTCTCTTGATTTCTATTCTAAGATACACCTGGTGCAGTTATAACTCCTAATTTCTCTGACATTATAGTTTACATTTTAGGATGCAAAACTATGGTGTTTTCAGCACAATACAATCCATTTAATACTTTGTAATAGTTTAAGTGGTCTTTTATTATTCATTAACTAAGAAGTTTAATGTGAGGTATATGCTGACATAAAAGCAGCCCACTCAGGATGGCCTTTTGGATAATCTTGTCTTCCCCACATTGCTTTGTTTCAGAACACACCCTCCCTCTTTGTAGGCATATTTCCCAGCCATATTGAAGACCGGCATTTATTTATTATCCTTAACTCCTCAGTTGGAATGCTTGGGTTCATTTGACCTTTCTTGGTCTATAGTCTAGCTGTGTGTTTTCAAGCAAACTGTTGAAGTGTGTATTCAACTCAACGCACTTAAGTGTTAGGTGTTTTGGCTATGTAGGCATGTAGAGAAAGAGCTTTCCTGAACAGGGATTGATCTATGCATACATTTAGAATTGAGCTCCTCATGGAATCAAAGCTTCTGTATTGTAAAAGGATTTTTACAGATTTTGATGGCAATTTATTGCAACATATATAAAATATAACAGGTAGGCTTGTGTTAGATGTGACAAGAATATTCTATCCTGGTTTATACTTAATATGGTGAAAGCATATTGCTGTTTTAACTTCAGGGGTGAAGACTTTTAGTTCAATACAGTAAAAAACACTGGGCAGCCACTCTTCAACTTTCATTCAGTTTTGATTAATGTCTACAAAAAGGAGGGTTAAAAAACCCCAAGAATATATAATAATATTCTCAAAAGAAACCAGAAGTGAGGACAATGCAGAAATAAATTTGCCAATGTAGCCCTAATTTGTATTCTTCAAGTGTCAAAATTTCTATAAAGGCTTTAATTCAGTCAACACATTGGGGTATTTTCCACATGACTGCTGGTCCAGTGAGTACCATTCTCGATTTTTGTGGGCTATGACATGCCTAGAGACAAAGCTATTCACGTGAATGAAACATACAGTCTCGTTTGTCGGATCTGGCAAAGAGCTTTGTTCTCCTAACCCTCTTATTCATACAGCATGAGTCAATATACCAAATGAAGAATAGGAAGTAAGTATTAGGGATGTTCAGGATATTTGGATTACATCAGCAAATGTGAAACTGTCTGAAAAGTCACTCTAAAAGTCTGTTTCACAGATACCTATATGGTTATCTATCTGTTTGAAGAATGGTTTTTGTCTGAGTGACATCTATATACATTTAGCTTAGTCTCTCAAGAGACCTGTGTTGAGCTCTGTTCTAAATTCAGGTTTTAAACAGGCCACTATATATATATAAGTAGAATCATCATTTTAACCAAGTACTGTCTCCATCCAGATATTCTTTTTTGCTTATAACCTTTCCCAAGTTACATGTCAATATAATACCTGACAAACTTTATCTTGGAAATTACAGTGTGTATCCAGTATACTTAACATTTATTGCAATGACAAAGGGCAATTAGTTTTCCCAAGAAGTCCACAGACAGTTCAAAAAAATGACTTTTTCTAGTACGTGAATTTTTGGGAGTATTTGTTTTTCTAGTCTTCCATTTTAAAAATGAGATTTTTGTCTCAAATGTTAAATATACTTGCATAAACACTCACTTCAGATTGAGAAATTAATCCAATTAATTCAAAATACTAGTTAAGGAGAAGTAATTACTCAGAATTCAAATGCCTGTCATGGTGCAGAGACCTGCAAAATTCCCAGCTGCATAAATCTGTGTATAAATCAATTTCAGAATAATTAAAAAGCTCTACTATTATAGTGAAAACCCTCTGGGACAATTTGACCCAAGAGCAATATTTGGATTTTGGGTAAGTTTCTGTCAGCTTTTTGTAAGGCAAATTTTAACTGATGCTTTACTACTCTGCTGTTAGTTGTGGCTTTTGTATGGGAGGGTTTAGGAAAAAATGCGCATTAGAAAAAAAAAATCACTTTATTATTTGCCTTATCTAGGTGATTTCAAGGCAACTTATGGACCACGTCTCACTATTCAGTCATTCATAAGCTTTTGATACTTAAAAATAATATAAAGCCTCATATGAGGCTTAATTTTTCCAGAATAATTCTTACTTTTCAGCTGATGCATCTCTCTCTCTCTCCTTCTCAGGCTCAGAAATATGCTGCTACAGTGAAATATTGTCCCCAGCTTCCTAAGGAAAGAAAGCAGGATGCAAAGCCAGACTGCAGTGCCATTAGTGAGACAGGCTGGTGCCATGCAGATAACCAGTTTCAGAAGGATCCACCAAAACTCTAACATGAGCACTTCTTCCCCAGATGCATCCAATAAAGGCCTTTCAAACTCAAAGCACTAAAGTTTTCTGGGGAAAAGGGAAAGGAATCACCACTTGTTTAAGTAAGATTGCTTTTAAATTGGACTACGTGCTCCTCCAGCATGTAGCTTGGACAGCGAGCACCTCCAGCATACTCATGGCTGTCTATATTCCTTCCTTCAGGTAGGCTGGTAGAGAATAATAGCCAGCATTGTTCATGATGTTCAAGAATAGCATAAAGGTGTTCTTTGATATTATGTTGTTCTATGTCTGTCAAAAAGAGGTAAGATTTATTCTGTCTTAGTGGCCATAGTCAGCCTGGAGCAGAGTTGGCATAGCATGTGCAAAAGATTGTGAGACTGGAGAATGAAGAGATGGAGCACAGCCACATTCCTAAAGCTTATATCTGCACTTTCAACTAGAAAATGCTGTGGACTTTTTTTTCAGGGCTATGTCTTAGCCCAATAAGGAACAGGACTAGGACTCTAAGTGATTAGTTGCCCTGCTTTTTCTATAATATGATTCAAATTCAAACTAGTGTTACCAATTTCTCTGTTTGACTAGCTCTGTGAATCCAAAGGTTGAACTCCAGAATATTAATCTGAAGGTTAAATTAGCCTGAAAACCAGTGACGACTATCTGAACTGTTTGCCATCCGAGTGGTCAAAAAGGAGATTTACAGTGTGAAGATTTTTATATCCCCTCTGGATCAATTGTGTAAAACAGTCTGGCCTCATTTAAGATTCCTGATAAGGAATTCTGATAAGAATCTTGAAAGACCTTCTGGCATAGACTTTGAGACTGATAAAAGAGATGGATTTATATACAAGTCCAAATCAGGAATTTGATCTTGAAGAGAATATGCAGCAATAGAGAAAAATATCTCTCTCCATCCCATCATTAATTGAACAAATAAGTGTATTTAAATTGCGGCAGAATGACTAATCTTAAAACAATGCATACATCAGCTTTTGTTATTTAACTCTTTCATGCTTATTATGTTCCTAAAGATCAATAAATAATCCTTTGTTTTGAAAACACTACCCAGAATACCTGCCATTTCAAAGTCATTACAGCTCCCTGAATAAAGCCCATTAAGTGGGGACCAAAATGGGATTTATCTGCTGAGTTAATCCCATATAAAACTCACTGTGCTCCATAGCTTGATCAGTCCAAGCGGACAGTATGGATAATCATCCATTTCTGTTTCAATACACTGGATTTGGAAAGGATGCTACGGAACAGAAAGAGGGCAGAGGAAGAGTTCTAATCTCACCACAGAAATTTTATTCCTGAATGTGGTTTCTGGGTGATATAAACAAAAATGTTACCAAATGAACATTTTGTCCAGTTACTTTATTTTGTCTCTTTTTGAGGCACGCACACTATATCCACTTTAAGCTAATACTTGGTCTGTAAAACATTCTGATGATCTATCAATGGGACTGGCTGTACTATTAGTGATCAAGTAATCAGTCATTAACCTTCTGTAAGAAAATTACCCTTATAAAGGGACTGGTTTTGCATGCTGTATTTCATCTCTGCACGTGATGGATCGATAGAAAACAAAAAAATGGAGTGTCAAAATACTAGAAGGCTTAAGAAATTTACACTTCTCTTCTGCAATGCCTTAAAAAGTTGTAATTATACCAAAAAATAATTAAGCTTTGGGGACTGCACTCTCTAGGAGATTTTTCCATTACTTTTCACCAATTTATTTTACCTGAGAAACTAAACATCTCCCTTGGTGAAAGCCACCACAGTGATACTCCTTGCAGTTTTTCAATGCATTAGGAATTTTCATCTTCTCTGAATATATTTCACCACAAAATCATGAGTCTTCAAATGTGCTACAGTTCTTTAGAAGTTTATGGAAGTCACAGATCAGCATAGATACATGATGCTAGGTGAGAGTCGATGCCACTGCCCACAGCATGATTACTGAGGCACCTGCAGCTGCTTGTTTAATTCTGTGGTAGTCTCCCCACATCTTGCAGAAGGACTGTTCGACAACCTCCTGCTCTGCTCTGGTATTGTGCTCTCAGAAGAGAGGACCATCATTTCTTTATTAGAGTAGTAGTAGCACAATCTACTGCAAAGTACCAGCTGTGAGTACTGTTGTACTGGCATGACCACATGGAGCGTAATTCTTTTCAGCTCTGCAGGTTATGTATCATCATGTTGCTCTGTTCATACTTTTTTTAAGAACAGTTTTGTTCAGAAAAACTCTGTGGGATTTGGGGAATCTTTATGCCCTATAAATGTAAGATAGTACTAATACGGTTTTTAAAGCCACATGCAGGGCTTACTCTTGATCCCATTGAAGTCAATGGGATTTTGCCGTGCTTTGATGGAACTAGAATGAAGCTCACAGTGAGCAGAGGAAAATTATTTTAAATGTTATTTTAAATTTTATCTCGGATATCTCGTGGCAAAGAACCATTTTAACTACAAAGAATTCTGTGTACATCATATCCTGAAACCGAACTCTGACAGATCTGCCTTTAGGAAGCCTGTCTTGCAGAGGGCAAAGTAAATAAGGGAGATCATCCATTTGGATAACAGGTCAGGAAGTTGAGGTTTCAGTGTCAGCCTCAGAGCACGTACTAGGTCTTTGAATAATCATCTTTGTCAAAACCAAGAAAGATACCCAGACACATACTTGTTAGATAGCTAACTTTTATTCACTGATATGGCCATCTCAGGATATTGTGAATCTAGGTTTTCAATTCAAGTACTAAAGAACAAACCATTTAGGACAGGGTTTGGATATACTAGTAACTTAAACATTGCCCTGGTACCATTAACTGTCCTGAATAAGGAAGAACACAGCTTGCTGAATCAAAACCATCTTTTCCTGCATAGACACACTTTCTGTCTCCCCAGTATTAGTAAAGTTGACAAGTGTTAAGGGAGGGGGCTCTTGTCTACCTTTTCTGCAACAAATGAACTTTTGATCCAGTGTACATTTTCTCTCTGCAGAGATGGTTATGAATTATAATCAGACACAAACTTCCTATCCAATAAATAAGGGAAGGAGCCCTGAGGAAGAGGTACGTAATTATAACTAAAGAGGGAAAAGAACATAAACATTTGCCTCAAATTCTGCATTTCTTACCTTTCCAATGTTTGACTTTGCAGTCTTGATAATGTTCTTGAAATGACATTTGTCTACAATCATCTATGTTACAAAATACTATATTGAGAGTTCAGTTTCTTTCGTGTACCATATTGGCACCTATATGGTTTACTACTATATTTGCAACTTTTAAAACCACTGGAGGGATCTTTTCTACTTGATTAGATAGAATAAGTAACAACAGTAGTAAAGATAAACGTTTTACAGTAGTAGGCTGTTTACTATAAATCTGTCAGAAAAAAGGAGATGGAAACTACGTTTCCATATAGTAAAAATATTCCCTTGGAGCAGAGAAATGATTACTCTGGAAATCCAGGTTACATTCAGGATTTGGACGTGAATATTGAATGCAACATCAGCCATTCTGCTACTTCTAACACTAACTCTGGCCTTTCTGAACACCTTTTCCTTCTGCTGATTCCTTATTCCAGTCTCACTTATTTTCACCTCTGAATCACCATATTTAGCCCTTCCTATTCCTGCTTTCTGACCTAAGCATCTCATGCAGTAGAACAGCTCTTCCTTTTCTAGCCCTGGCTATTTACAGCTACTGTTTTGCTCTAACTCATTAATCTGTTATGTTTTTTTTCAGTTTGAGCCTTCCTTTCTCACCTGCTTTTGTCTCTTCTCTGCTTCTGCCTTTTCCTTCTTTAGGCAGTATAATAAGAGGTCCTTTTCTCCAACCAGTCTTAAGGGGAGGAGAAAAAGCAGGGAAGACACCTCCTTGTTCTCAACTTGGGTGCCAAACAACATGGCTTGCCACAGTAATCAGAAATAACAACTTCGATGGAAATCTTGCTCAGCATCTGCGTTCCTGAGCTTGTTCACTATGGACAAAGGTTCATGTGACATTAAACATGTCTTTAATAAAAATGTTAAAAAATATACATATATATTATTTTTAGACTAAAAGTTTATTTTTGAAAAACTGAGTATTAGAAATGAGAAAGTAAGTTGCAGAATAATCTCTTAAATGTCAAGCTTATGAAGTATGGCAGAACAGTAGTTTTACAAAGTCATGCAAAGAAATGAACTTTCACCAAAAACACAGACAAACAGAAGGAAGGTAGATAGATTAAAATGCAAATGAGTTCTTAAATCCATTCTCTACTTAAACCTTTGAGAACAAGGAGCCATATCCAAACAGAAATTAAGAAACTTCCTAAATGATTTATGTTTGATTTCCAGTTCCCTCTGACCTCTATTTTTTAGCTATACATTTCACTATTTACTAGTAGAAGTATTCCCTTTTACCTAAAGGAAGAATTTATTTATCATCATTCAAAAACATTCCAGAATATCTCTGAAATTAGAACTTGTATGTTTAAGGGATGTTGTGCCTTTTTTCATGACAAAAAATATCATCTGCTTTATCATTATTTCCATAGAGTGCACACAGTTGTCTGTGTTGTAGCTCAAGCTTATAAAATAATCTTAGTATCCCACATTGGAAGATCAAGGGAAGATCCACACAATGAAAAAAAAACAAAAACAAAAACAAAAAAAACCCCAACACTCACAGGTCACGTGATCCTGAACTATTGAGTATCAAGAGTTTCTTACCCATAGAGAAAGCAAGACTCTTCTCTCACTGAAGGTGCCATATGACATCCTTGACTGCTTAAGACATGGTATTGGTAAATCCAAACATGATTTGGGGTTTTTTTACCCACTTCCAGCTAATCCCATGACAGGTGTATTTAATGAGCCCAAATTTCACAGTCTAACCAGTTTTGTTATCTCCAGAAAGACAGGCTTGCAGACCCACCACCACACGCTCTCAGAATGAACAGAAAGAGGCATAAAAGTATTTTCAGGCTGAAAATATCTCATTTGGTCACATTTTCTGAAATGCTGTGGTAGCACCAATAATTTAGCCAGATTAAGCCTGGTTATATCAAGCTTTAAATGAAAATGTCTGTGCTATCACATCTTTCACATTGCTGTGACAGAGGACAGGGTCACCTGTGGCTGTGACCATCCACACATCAGAGAAACTGATTGACAGCACTTATCAGAAAAAAAAAAAAAAAAAAAACCACACCAAAAAAGAGCAAAAATTAGTTAAAAGGGGGTTTCCATTTGCTCTTGAAGCAACATAGCCAACTGCCCTTATTGGTAACAGCTGTAAAGGTATAGCTTGTCTTCACCTAGGAAAATGTAAAGAATTCAGCTGTGCTGTGTGAGTGAAGGTATTGAATGCTTGTTATGTAGAAACAACCAATATCAGCCTTTTTCCCTCATGCCACAAGGTCCAGAGGAGCTCACCCTTGTAGAAACAAAATGTTTAAAAATGCTCAAAAATGGATTCTGCATGTCATGCTCTGAATCTGTAAAATTGTGAGAATCTGAAAAAAACAGGAGATACAAATTCTAGGTACTAAATTCTTATATAGTGAGCAATTAAACTGCACTAGTAATGAACCCTTCAAAATTTAAATTCACTTCTTGAGATATGGGTTGATTCAGCAGAGGGTAGAAAGAAAAGTAGAGAGGCCACAGTGACAGTCTGTGGAAAGTTACAATGTCAAATGTTAAGCGTTTATAGTAAAATCTATGAATCGGGAGAAGCATTGTGACAGGTGTGTTTTGAAGAACTCCCCCTCACATGCAAAAAAAAAGTAGTTTCTTGGTTTAGTGAAATAAATACAGATGGATATAGACATTAGTAAATATTTTAACAAACTTCCCACTCCTTGAAAAAAACTATAAGACCACCACCCTCGGCATCAGACTTTTTTTTCCTCGTTGCCTACTTTTCTCTTCCAGATCCTCACATAACTTCATATTCATATGGATTTATCAGGTATTATTTCCTCCCTCTTCCAAACAAATCTGTGTAAAACAAAGAGCAGCTATAATGTGGATTTTTTTTTTTTTCTGACTGCACCTTATTTCCCTAAAAACTGGCAGAAATAGTCATTTATCACAGAAGAATAAGAGCATTCTCTTCATAGCACAAGAATGGAACAAATCTGACTACGAATTCTCTTGAGAAATCAGAAAGTTGCTTAACTTTCATGGGCTTATTTCCTTACTGCTGTTGGATAAAATGGAAATATTTTAAAAATATCCTGTCCATTTTTGTGGTTGTGTCCTTTCATCTTCTCTGCCACGCTGCAGCCAGCCTTTGTATTAGCTTGAACCTGTCTAGCAAAATAGCAAAATAGAGTTGGTTCCTTAAATTGCCATTCTAGAAACTTTTGCAATACAAGCAACAGAGTGAAAAAATACATGGTGTTTCATCTTTACACAGAGATTTTCCTTTCAAGGCAATATTTTTCTTTATCTCTACTCTGATAGCTAAAAAGATACTAATTTACATTTGATTAATGAATATGGTCTGTTTCTGGTTTACTGAGACATCACTGTTTCCAGCATCACCACATGCAAAGAGAGTAAGAAAAATATCAGCCAAACAGGTTTTTTGGACAACACAGCACCATCTATTCTAAGCATTTTATTAACCTATGAAATATTTTATGTCGTATTTTAGAGTCAGTAAAAGAATCTGGCAACATAAAAATGTTCTAGTTTCCCCAACTTTCTGATCATTTTAAAATTACCATTTTTTTCCTCCAACTGGAACACCAAGAACTTTGAATTATTGAAATCCCTCTTGAAACAGAATTTTCAGTGCATGGTGAGTTTGCTCTCAATGACGTTTGCTGTCATTGAGAGGGGGAACAGCCATGAGGTACGAGGCATATCTCCTCATCTTTGCTGGTAGTTTCATAGGCAGCTTCTCCAAAGTTTTTTTGTTGCTGAGCAGAAGAAAATTTTATGTTAGTTGAATAATATTCTGTTTTCTAACAGTCTCATTTTCATTAATCTAATGCTGATGTCAGAGGATTTCTCCTTCTCCGCACTGATATCAAAAAACTTACTGCATTGACTCAGAGAACAGTAGGCGTTCTTTATTGAAAGAAAATAAATAGTGTTTTTATTAATCTGCAATATGTCTGAATCTGCTGTGAAAAATATGTAGTTATAAAAACTGAAAATAAAGTATTGAGGCATAGTACACTGAATGTATTATGTTTGCTTATTTGCAGAAAACAGACAAATTTAGGAGCAGAATAATCACTGATTACCAGGCATATTCAGATTTATTTTCACTTACTCTCATGGAATTAAAAATATTTTTAAATCTCTCATAATGAAATTAGAGAAGTCAAGTCCTAGTGACAGTAGTCAGACTAAATTACTGTGAAAGAAAACTAGATAGTCCTAACTGGCTACGTCCAATATGGACATTACCGTTTCTGACACATCTCTAAATTAGGGCCAGAAACGGACATCACCACCATCATCCCTACAAAAACAGTAATAACCTCTAGGCAAGGACTAAGGACTGAAAATATGTGGGAACTCTATAGAGTAAAAACTGCTCCTATTACCAGGGGCAAAAACACACAGAAATAGGTGAAGAATTACACATGCAATTTTGGGCCTTGTTTTAGAATTCCAACCTAATGAAAACAAGGTGTCATAACTTCATTTTAATTGCATGGTAGATAATCAGCTACTCTTCAAAGGCAGCCAGATCAGAGGAAAGTATGTAACTGAATACTCAATGTCATATTTTTGTGACCTTTTTATTTTAGAAGATAATTTAAATTACTGATGCTGAATCAGGGAAACCTGTATAAAACGGAGTGAAAACAGATAGCGCAACAGAAGTTCTGACATTGTTTTCCAAATCAAACTACAAAGTTTTCCTGAACAAGGTTCTGAAGAAAGAAATCCTTAGAATGATGGTTTTTGTTTAATACCACAAATATTAAAATTTATTTAAAAGAAATCAAACAATGCTATTGAAATGAAAAATATTACTGAAAAAAGTTTCAAATTTTAAAAACTAGGAAATTGCAATAATTTATTTAGTTTTACCTGTTTGATAATTAGGCCAAAATGTATATTTTCTTGAAATATTTTGACTTAGTTAAAGCGGCCTTTTTTCCATTAGAAATTTACTGCAATTAAATATTTTTCACACAATTTACTTTCTAGGATTAGAAGCAGCTTGCACTGAGAAAGAATAGTATCGAGGAGAAAACTCTTCCAATAAAACATTAAAATGCCTAAACGTATTTCCTGTGTACTCCAAAAAAGGCCTTCTGCTACCTTCAGTTAGTGCCTATTGAAACTGAATGATTGTTTCAAATACTATAGCTTGGAGCTTCACTTTCTATAGTTTTACTGTTCATTTCCTCTCATCAAGAAATAATGAATTCAGAATAATCTTCGGTAAAAATCTTGCTGTAGTACAATGAAGAAAGTTTGATAGAAATATAGCTGTATCTTGTGTTTACAATAGCCTCCATTGTCTGGTAAAGGAAATACAATTTTCTCTATTAAAATAATAGCACATTTTGAAATAGCGCATTACTACACTCTGCATTCAAGTCTTTAAGTTCTGTCACCTTAAGAAAACAAAAAATTTTGCCATAGATATTGCTAACTAATACTTCAGCTCTAATATAGTTCAACATTTCTGAAACACACTCCTGTAAAACTTGTTTCTCTTTTGCTTGGCAATTCTGGTAAATTCTGCTCAGGTATATTTTTAAAAAATCCTATAGGATAACACAAGACTATATAAGGTGACTTATTCTTTGAGTTGGTAACTGATAATTGAGATTAATCTCATTCATCCTTTACTATTTGTCAGATGATCCTGTAGTAACAGCCTGTCCACCTACTACTTCAAGCCAGAAAACATGATTCTGCCAAAATGTGCCTGAGCTCCCCATTGGCTAACCTTACCAAATTGTAGTAAGATGGAGGCGAATGCTGAGGGTCACCCACCCCTCAAGGTGCACCGGTGCGCAGCATGGCAGTGATCAAGGGGTGCTGCCACAGGGTGTTACTGACGTCCCACTTTCATGGCCTGCATCGCCAGAACTGTGCCCAAACAAAAGACCCTCTCCCATGCACACCGGGACACCATTAATAAAGTCTGACCTCATGAGAAGCAACAGTTCAAGAGGTATCAGTTGGCTGGTTCAACAGTAACAGGTCCATACCGGCTGGAGAATAATTTACAGGATCATTCGACAGCTAGGGGAGGAATCTCATTTTGCTCGATACTGCCCAAGCACCAAAGTCCTGTTTCCAAAAGCTGCCCATTGATAAAAGCGTAGCTGCTTTTCTGAGCGCTGCTATTTGATGCTGTGGAAGGCGTTATCCAGAAATAGCTACAGTATTACGAGGACTAAAGATTGCGCTATTGGAGACAAAATAAATATTTTAAATAATAAATATGTCGGAAGGAGTTTATAGGAGTCCTATTTTATGGTCTCTCACCAGTTTATGATTTTTCTTGATATTTTCACAACTTCCATGGGAAAAAAAAATATATATATATGTATATATATGATGTCTTTAGGTAAAAGTTCTCAGGTCTTCATTATCTTACAAACAAGAAATGACAAGCTGAGACAGACAAGGGAATATGAGGTTCTATCTTCATTTCAAATTCAAACTACTTCTGTTTTGTTCAATTTCATCTTTCCATTATTGCTTTGCTCAGAGATTTTTTACGTTTTTACCAATATCTTTTGAATTAGCCATTCAAGACAGAAGAGTACTACTCAAACCTAAGTTATGGCACACTGTAATGACCTCCTATTACTGTCCTCCCTCAGGACTTACACAAAAACCCCGATGTGCCTGCCTTGGATTCCAGCTGTGCTCCAAGCCTATGTGAGTTTGTGTTCCAGTCAAACCCCCGCTGAACCAAGTCAAAACAACACAAAGCCCTGAAAACCATCACCAATCCTAATCAAAATTTTTCACCTGTCAAGACTAGGCACTATATTAGCCACGGTGTCTACACAGCTTGGGTCATGTTTGCCTGTACCTACATACAATACGATCTAAAACCGTTTTGTTACAATATATGTCTACAACTATTCTCAGATATCTCATACTCAACATCCTATACATCTGTTTTGTCTAGCACTTCAATCTTGACAAGAGCCCAGGTTGCATACTTTTTTCCCCTGTATCCCAAGAAGCATACCAGTAGGATCTATACAGAACAATAGCAACAGATTCACTGCTCCTTTAATCTGATTTCAGATTATATAAATGAGGCTACCACTAGGAATTTAGGAATTACTATGGAGGACAGAAGCTCATGTCTTCACAAGCAAAGGATCATTACTTAGAACCAGTGAATTTGCAAAAAGCAATTTTCATTTTGGAACAACTTCATGAAACCTGTTACAGCAGCCAAGACAGAGGTCAAATCAGGTACCATTTGTTGCAGAATCTTCTGGCATTGTTGTTCAGTTTTATTGTAATCTATTGTTGGGCCGGTAGACACAGTGGAAACTGATGATATTCTAAGCCAGTGGTTTTATCTGCTTCCATGGTAACAATGAGCATCCATGTGCTTTAGATTTAGAAATATCCCCAAAGCTGACCTGTTACATGCTAAGATCATTATCTCAACCCTTTAGAGGTAGATAGGAAAAGTAAATCAAGGAAAATAAACAATACAAGACAGACTTTCAAGTATTTTTTTCCTTCTGAAAGACTTTTCATACTTTTTTGTGTGTGTTTTAACAGGAACAGTAAAACAATCTCTCTTAGGAGGATGGTCATACATATCCCCTCTCCCTTAGGTTAGGTAGAAAGGGAGTAGAATAGTGAAAGTTTCTTTCTTACACAGACTATTTTGTTCCTTTTTTAAATGGTTGTAAGGAATTTGGGCTATGTTCTATTTTTGTCTCACCGAAGCCCTTCGTCATCTTACTGAAAAACACTTTTTCCTCTATGATTTGACTATTAAGGAAGAGTTGTTCAACTCCTTTTCAATTGCCCAAAGAGCTATATTTGTCGGTCCTTTGTTGCACACCTAAGACGGTGGCTAAGAGATTATCTCAGTTAAGGGATTTAATACTTTCATCATTCATTTGAACATAACCTACCCAATCTGTTTACTTTCTTATCCAGGTAAGCACAGGACATGGAATAATTGAAGTTACAGTTTTCTGAATGTCTTATTCAAATCTCCATCAGTACCTCCAGAATACATCTTGGTATACAATAATTCTATTTATTTATGTGTCATACTCAATATATGAAACAGGGCTACTCAAAATTAGACAGCTGGGAGACACTTTTAGGATGCAGAGAAGAGAAGAATGGACAACTGCAAGAGGAGTTGAGCTGGGATACTCCTGAAAGGATAAAGGCTTAATTACAACAATAAGAAGACTCACTAACCGGAATCAAAGTAAAAAAATTTTCTGTAGGACCTAAAGAGAATTGTATAAAGGTTGTGCAGCTCATGAAGCCACTGAAAAGCCACTGGACTGTAGAACAAGACTGAGGAGAAGTACCACCTTGCAAGGATTCAGTAGGCAAAGGGAGATTTATCCTCAACCATTTTTATTTAATGTCTTACCCAATAGACCTTTATTCTTTTTTCCTATTATTTATTTTTAGAACAATGCTTTGGAAATTGGAAGCATTTGAGTTTGCTCTCTAGAAGGAAAAATGAGTGTTCTGAATTGCCACCAGTCATGATTTTGGGAGAACCACACTAAAAAACTATATTGTGTTCTTTTGTGTTCATTTCTTTTAATACCTAAGCCTTACTATACAATGTATCTGTGGTCTACTACTAGCAGGTGAGTATAGTCAGATGTTCACACTGTTTTGGTTTAGGTTTTGATGGGGCTTCTTGAGAACAAAGTAATGTATAGTTTAGAGATTCATATTTTAATGCCAGAGGAGACTATTAAGATCATCTCTTGAAGTTCTATCCATTCTGGGGTATAAGAATCAGCTGGTCATGTGCATCCTGATAGCTAAAATCTGATAGTGTAGCATGCATTTATCATTGGAAATTAGTGTAACAACTTATGTACCACTTCTTAAGACTCTGATTTTTATGAGCATTTCTAAATACAACAAAAGTAAGAATTATATAATAAAACTAATTTTTACTTCCCATTTTTCAATAGACAACTTAAAAGGACTTTTCTATGGGCTTACCACATACTGACCTGGAATGGCAGCCATTCCTTCTACCATGATGAAAATTGTCCACTTCACTACATTTGGAATGTTCAGTGAAAATGCAACTCATCATTGTGGCATGAAGAGCTTTAAATTTAGTTTTCCATTCGCAAAGTTCAGATATTCAGCCCCAACTACTAAAATCCTCCTTTTGTCTGTTACTCAGATCAGTGGAGTTACAGTAATATGGGACTTGAATGGTATTGCAGTGGTACAGACCATAAAACCAAATAGAACTAGATGTTCAAACAGTTTAAGAGACTGAAATCTTCTATCTTCTATGCCTAAACACAGTTATACTCCCTCAATTAAATTTGTCATTGTCAGAGAAGTCTTATGTCCTTGTGTAATGGAAAAAGGTAGGTAACTTTAAATATCTATATTAGTAAAACCAAGAGCAAATTTAAGAAAAGTAAAAAATTAGTTAAATCTCTAAATTACTAGCTCTCATAGGCAACCAAATGATAGAATTTAGAGGCATAGCCTCCTGATTTACACAGGAATGCTAAGACACTGTTCAGGCTTCTTTATCGGAGTTGTTGTGTTCACAAAACTGGAGACAGTTTTCCAAACACTGAACCAAAAAGTGTGGCTTACATGGTCCAATCTTTTAGCCTACAGCTTTTGGGGCAAATCCAATTCACTCCCTCACTTAGTGTAAATACATATAACAGAATACTCTAATGAAATAAAATGGAAGATCTGACCCACAGTCTAGCTTATTTCTGCCTTTGCCTGACAAGTACTTTTTAAGCCTGATCAAGCCATCTTATTTAAAATTTTAACTAAGTCTTTGTTCAAACAAAAATTACATTTTCCAAAGGGATGCTTTTCACAATATGACTTTGAACTAGCTTACAAAAAGATAGCTGAATTGATCCTAGCTTGCAAAAAGCATCTCCCACTTGATCTATCCAGAAGTCATTCTTTTGGAAAATAATTTTTTTCACCATAGTGGTGTCATTTGAAAACACAAACAAGAAGCAAGTTTGCAAGAAGCAAGTTTGCAAGAGACTGGATCTGAAGTTGATAAAAGGAACTTTTTATCCAGTGTGACAGTGGCTAGGGAATGAGTTACCATCCCTGCCTTCAGAAAACAGAAACCTGAAAGAAAAATGTTTTATGTTTAACTACAATAACAATAGTTAGATGGACCTTTCTATCCTTCTGCTACCATTAATCTTTGTATTATATTTCTGTGATGTTCGTTTCATTTGGTCATAGCCCTTCAGATGAACATACATATTATATATATTATATTTTTGTCTTCTCCCACACATGCAAAACTCCTCCACAGAGGCACAGATATAAAAAAGAAATATAAAAAATTTCCATTAGGAACCTCACCACTTTTCCTTCTATTTTGTGTGTACGTAAAATAACATAGTATAGTTTCATTAATCCAGAAATTGCAGCAAATGACAAATTTGTATCTTTCATGAAAAATATGGAAAATTTTTAAGAACACATTATATACCTCAGTTCCTTTAAATACTATCATGCTATGTGGATGCAAAGAGTTAACTCACATGATAAGCAGACAGCTTAGGCAGCTTAGAAGTTATCAACTCAACCTATTCATTGCTCAATTGTGCATTTCTTCAGTGAAGCTGAGTCGATGGCATAGATTGTTTGAGCCCTCCTAATCAATTTCTGTGCTAAATCAACATGAAATACTTTTATTCAATAAGGAAGGCCAGGTAGGCTGTAAAAAATGCTAAACAGACATAAGGAAATATATTTATAATCCTTAGTTTAAGGCTTTCCTTTTTCCTTTTGCTTCAGATTCTATTCAGAATCTGGCCACTGTAAGTACCTAATGGAAATACTGTAACAGCAAGGGAAGAAGCTTCAGGGAGAAGAGCTCCTTGAGAGTAGCCCTG
>KL260367.1:510-51505 GCA_000699545.1 Podiceps cristatus
GGCTGTATCAGTCATCAGGTGGTGAGAAATTGTGCATTGTTCATTTTATATATTTTATTACCCTTATATTTTTTTTTCTTTGCTGTCCTGGTGAACCGTTTTTATCTCAAGCCACGAGTTTTCCTTTCATTCTGATTCTCTTCCCCACCCCACTGCAGGGGGAGGGAGGGAAGTGAGTGAGTGGCTGTGTGGTGTTCAGTTACCAGCTGGGGTTAAACTGTGACAGATGTGCATATATGTTCATTGTAAACCTTTAAGTGTAGTTGCAAGGTTATTGGCACTCTATGTGACTGTACATTTAGAAATGAGTCAGGTATTCCACAGAAGGCTCATTCCATATGGCTGGGTATGCGGACATCAAAATGATATATACTTAGTTTACAGTATTGTTTTTTGCTGTAAATAGTTGAAGCACTTTCGTATTACATGATAACTGCCTGCCTTAGACTGCATGTGAGTTTGTAGGTGTCTCATGTGGTGGCTTCTTTAATCGTATTCCGCAGCTCACTGTTTGTGTGAAGTTCACTGGCAGTTCAAATTAACAGCGTCGGTTCTTCATTTCAGACTGCTGATTCTGTTAGTGACAATGTTTTAAATGCCACAGCCAAGAGGCAAATGATGATACTTTTAAAGCCCTTATTTCTTTGCTAAAACTGAAAAAAGTAACATTATAGTTGTCTCCTTGTTGCCTCTGTCTCTACTAAATATACAGGCTTTATAAAGGCCATCATAGTCAACACGTTTTTTTAATAAGATTTGAGGAAAATTTATTATAGAATAACTGAGGTTGGAAGGAACCTCAGGAGATTGTCTAGTCTAACACCCCTGCTCAAAACAGGGTCAGCTAGACCGAGTTGCCTAGGGCCCTCACCAGTCAGGTTTTGCTTATTGTTAAGGATGGAGATTTTGCAGCATCGCTGGGCAACCTGTTTCAATGTTTGACCACTTTCACAGTAAAAAAGCTCTGTGCCTTTATTGTTGGGTGTCTTCCCCCCAGTGCTTTTGTGGAATTTCCTAAATTTCAGTTTTTGCTCAGTACTTTTCATCTTGTTATGGGATACCACTGGCTTCATCTTCTTTACTCCTGCCAAACAGATACTTGCAGATGTTGATAAGAGGTTTTATCATAGGGCATATAAACTTTTCTTCTATTAAATAACTTCCAAGGATTATAACTTATCTTTTGAGTCCTTATCCAGTTACTTTGCAGGTCTGTTCACTGAACATAAATGGTACATTATGGTTAGGAAAATGGAACTTAGTTCCTTCTATAGTTTAGTAAGAGATTTCACTGTGGGTAGGTAATACTAAAATTTTTAGCTTTTAATTCTTATGAATATTTTTAAATAACTTACTTTCAAGACATTAAGTACGCTAAAAGAGATTTTTATTTAGTTTTCTGTTCAAGCTACTGATGTTGGGGTTTGTCTCATTACTAAATATGTTGTCATAGTTGAAGAAAAGTAAGTAAGCCAAAATGTCCTCTGATTTCAACTAAATGCACATCATGGGAACGCCTAGGTAAATGCTTGATTTGTTGCATTCTTGATGCAAATGCTTCTGCATAGTCTTTCAGTTGCTTGGTCTATGACAGGTAATGCTGTATAAGAGACTGATCTCCATTCCTCTGATTTCCTAACTAATGTGAGTGAAATACCAGGATTTTCCAAGTTTAACAGATACTTTGGAGGTTTTAGAACATACAGTTACAGAGATTTCTTCAGAGGTGAATGAGTGGCATTTCCTTCTGTGCTGGTTTTGGCTGGGATAGAGTTAATTTTCATCATGGGAGTTTGCATTTGTGCTGGCAACAGTGTCGATAACACAGGGATGCTTTTGTTACTGCTGAGCAGGGCTGACACAGAGCCAAGGCCTTTTCTGCTCCTCACCCCACCCCACCAGCGAGTGGGCTGGGGGCACCAGGAGCTGGGAGGGGACACAGCCGGGACAGCTGACCCCAGCTGACCCCAGGGATATTCCATACCATATGGCGTCATGTTCAGCATGTAAAGCTGGGGGAAGGAGGAGGAAGGGGGGGACGTTCAGCGTGATGGTGTTTGTCTTCCCCAGTAACCGTTATGCGTGATGGAGCCCTGCTTGCCTGGAGATGGCTGAGCACCTGCCTGCCCACGGGAAGGAGTGAATGAATTCCTTGTTTTGCTTTGCTTGCGTGTGCAGCTCTTGCTTTCCCTATTAAACTGTCCTTGTCTCAGCCCATGAGTTTTCTCACTTCTACCCTTCTGTTTCTCTCCCCCATCCCACCATGGGGTGTGTGTGTGAGCAAGCGGCTGTGTGGGGTTTAGTTGCCAGCTGGGGTTAAACCACAACAGCTTCTCACTTTGGAAGTGAGGTACTTAAAAAGTTATTTCAGAGCAAGATAAGCATACTTTGCCTGGTAAAAATTTAACTGTTCCCAAGCTACTGTCCCGTTATGAAGACCTGCATGTAAAACAAGTCTGCTTCTGCAGATACTTCCTCTCAGAAGTATCCCCAGAAGTTTTTCTGATTTGCTCTCTGGATTGTCATATTCGGGAATTCATTACAGTTTCTGTCCAGTTGAGAGATCTGTCAAGTGTGACTTTTCTCACACGGAACCTTCCCCTCTGGTGTCAGAGTACAGTAACAATGAAACAACATAATCTAGTGCTTCTCCAATTTAATGTTAGGATCCCTCAGACACTAAAGTTTATATACAGCTTAATAAATGGCACAGATCAGTTTTAACTGATCTGTCTGAACTTTATACCAATGTTAAAATCCAACTCATTACAAGCTGAAAATACAGCTTTTATCTGTTCTTGTTTGCTGCGGAATCATGGGGATTTTAGATAAATTGAAATAACAGCTTATTTTCCTGTATACTCCTCTAATTTTTTTATAATGTATTTAAGAGACAAAAGTATCTTTTTTAAGGGATCTATATAAATGCTTTTTATAAGTGCGCACAAAAACATGTATATATGAAAGAATTACATATACACTTATGTTAAAAAAATACAGTTTGAGCAAAAATAGCTAGTCATTTTAGGTTTACGCTTTGCAGAAGAGAATATCATATCTGGTTTTGTCTTCCTGTATCAATGTAGTTAGTAAACACTAGTTTTGAGCATTTTCCAGATGGTCATGAAACAGAGATAAGTGTCGAGACTTCATGATATTTGGACAACTACATTTTTTCACTAGCCTGAACTAGTAAGTTGGTGAATACGAACACACAGAGTACAAGAAAATGGATTATGTTCAGTATGCTTGAAACTTGTTAAGCATCTGAGAGAAAATCACATCTTTTCTAAGAAATTCCAGCAGATACTCCTTTCAAATACCAACTTCCATTTGTTCTTGAGTAACATCAGGAGGTAAGATTTTATTTCTGGACTCAGTGGCATAACTCATCTGTAGTCTCTATGGTATTCAAATCTTCTATTTATTGGTGGTAATGTGAAGGAGCTTAATTGGACTGGTTTGCTTGTTTGCTAGTAGTTCATTATTTAATGTTTTACTTGTGATAGTGATGTTTTCTCTGTTAGATTTCTAAGTACTGGTCTGAAATATTTTTAAAATACACCTGCCTGATAGGAGCAAATACTAGATTTGTATTTAACAACTTGATATCTGTTTTAAAAAAAAATATAATCAAGGTATTTAATCAAGGTATTTAAATAATTTTTAAAAAATAGTCAGAAGTGCAGCTTGACTATCTTGAGACATTTCAAGAAAATGATGCTGCAATACAGAGTCCCTCTACCTGGTAATCAGAAGTCTTGTGTTTACAAGAAGATAAGTTTTAGGAGCAAGTGTGCTTCTGCTTGGTTGTAGTACCTTGTGTGTGATTCGCATGTATAATATGTTGTCCCTTATTTTCAGTTATTTGGATGTGTACAGAAATAAATCTTTGTATTCAGAGGGGATAAAAAAAACCCAAGAACAGTAATGAGGAAAAGATGTGCTCTAAAAATTCTGTGATAGCTAGTAGAATAAATATTATTTTTGTAAATGTATTTGTTAGCTACTTTCTTCCACTAGATTTTTGCTTGAGTATACTCAAACCCAGTCTGATTACTGTTTCTTTTTTTCCCGCACCTACAGTGATGGTTGTACAATCTTTGTCAAAAAGAGTTTTTAAAGTGATTTTTAAAAGACAGATTTTTCATATTCTTCATTATTAGTGCCAATATTCAAGAAGCATTCGGACAATGCCTTCAGTCACATGGTGTGAATCTTGGGGGTGTCCTGTGCAGGGGCAAGAGTTGGACTCTATGATCCTTCTGAGTCCCTTCCAACTCAGGACACTATGATTCTATGATCTCACTTGGGGGAGGAGGTTCGAAAAAGTTCTTTATGTAAAGTGGGAGGTGCTGCATTAACTGTCTGCAGCCTAATGCTTATCTTGGACTGCCAGCTACGCATGTAAGGTGCTAAAAGTTTTCTGTAAGAGGTTTTAATGTCTGCAGATGATTTCTAGAATTATGGTGACTGTAAATTATAAAATCTTTAAAGATCAAGCCCTGAGGCAGGTCAGATACATTTAGACCATCTCTTAAAGTAGCTGTTATATTCGTAAAGACTTCATATAATACAGTTTTTCCACGCAAATAGTTGCCTGTGTTCACACAATATTTTAATTTAATTTAAATCATCTTTGCTGCAAGCAGGTGAAGTCTTTGAACTGCCCTTCCTAGGCTGTATTTCCTAAAAGATGTGTTTTTCTTGGAGAAAGTCCAAAGAAATCTTGGATCCATGTCTTGGAAATGTAGTGTCCAAACTGGTTACAAGCTTCATTTTCCATGAGGAAAAATAAAGCATTGCTGTTGATCTCAGAAATGACATTACACCTTTTTGCAGCAGTATCACATCAGTGAGCTATTCAGTCTGTGGTTCATTATAATCCTCAGATGAAATTTCATTAGTACTGAAGTTTACTGGGCTTGAAATTCTTTCATCTAAATGTGGTTGGGTATCTGTAACTGTTTTGTAGCATAGCTCGTAAGTATGCTCAGATCAGTTCACTGGAAATGTGTTTAACCACAATTTCTCGTCTGTTTTTGTCATACTGGACGACTGTAGCTGATGACCCTGCAGCAACTGTGAACTAGAAACACTCATGTAAATGGGTTACATTCAGTTGTATAAACTCAAAAGATTCCTGTAACAGTTGCCTAATAAATAAGTAATTTTCCCTCTGTTCTTTGATAAACTTTTACAGTAATGTTTAAGTTTTTGTCAGGTCTAAAATAAAAATTTTCTGCTCTGGAAAACAGCTGCTATCCTTTGAGTTCTTTACCTTAACTACTGTATTTTTGTTAGCAGGCAGTTGAATTTATACAGCAGTAATTCCAGGTATTTTAATCTGCTTGCTGTTGCACTAAAAATATGTAAATACTGCACAAAACCAAGTATTTGAGAACTTCATAACTCTATTTGGTGCTGTGGCCTATGTGTTGAGAATAACACAATAGATTATCCACAAAATTCAGCAACCTCACATTACATATTAAGAGCAGTCCAAATCCAGTTAATTCAGGGCTTGAGAAGAATAGGAGTGTTCCAGGAATTCATATTGACTGAACTAAATATGTGTTGATGGACTAGTTGGATTAAAGAATGAAAGAGGCAATAAATAAAGGGTCCCAAGTTAAGAAGTAACCAGACATGTTCCAGAGTCCCGTATTGAAACACATCTGTAATTGCTGAAAGCCTTACGGTCGTATTAACACTGATACCTTTTTTGAGGCGGTTTCAATAACAAGCCTAAAGTGTTATCAGCTATAAGAGCGTATGCAATATAGAGGATAGGCCATTAGTAAGTCCATCCTTGTTTAGTCACACCAACTGTCTGAAAATGAATTCCTTCTTAGTCAATATCTATATTCATAGGGATTTTCTAGTCTTACTCTATTTCTGTGGCTTGGAAAAAAATGTTGCATATATCCTGTGCATTGTGTACAGCTTCCCTGAAGCTAGTTCCCTTTGAACTAAAGTGTATTCCTAGAAAAATGTTAGTTTTTGATTAGAAACTTTTTCCTGTGAAGGAACAGACTACCAGTTGTGTAGTTTCATCAATTATTTTCACCATGGAGCTGCTGCCATTTGTAGCTCTTGTCTATTAGACTTGTCTCTGTATTAAATTTCTTAACTGTTTGTACTATTTATGTATTGATTAAAATCTTCCTGCCTCCCAGGTAGTCTTTAAATGAAGTTAAGGGAAAAATAATTAATAATTCAATTAAAACAAACAAACAAACCCCCCACACACCAAAAAACCCCAGTAGCTATGTAACTTCTTTCCTTTCTTCCTTTCTTCCTTCAGATAACAGTGATCTAATTGCTTGTACAGTCATAACAAAGGATGGTGGTCAAGTTCAAAGATTCCTGGCTGTGGATATTTACCAGATGAGTTTGGTTGAGCCAGATGTTGCCAGACTTGGATGGGGAGTAGTTAAGTTTGCAGGCCTTTTGCAGGTAAGAGAAGTTTTAATCTGGGTGATTACTTTTTCTTAGCTGAAAATCTACCTTTATATTGGATTAATAGTAATACCAATATTAGCTGATTTATTTAAGCTCTATACCATGTTTACTTGTTTCTTCTGTATCTAGTCTTTTTTTCTAGTTCCTGCCTTTTAAACTGTTTCTGGTTTTCTGAAGTTTACATAGCTAACTAGAAAACTAGCACACTTGAAAATGAGGTAATTTCCCTGATTTATATTGGGGTGTGTTCATTTGAACACTGAAATTGTATACAGTTAGGATTGAGTGCCAACCAGCCAGGCACTTTCCTTAAGTGGCACGGTAATGAACTCTCCTAGAGTTTGGATTTTCCTACATGAGTAGGGAAGGTGACAGGTTGTAACTTCAAAATTATCCATGCATATCTAATTGATTTCAAAAGTTTTAAGAAGTTTCTGTCATTTATGTCTCCTTCTTGCCTTAGCCGACACTATTTTCTGAAAATTTGCTGTGCTCAGATAACTTAATTGAATTTTAAACTGACTTAATCTCTACGAGTATCAGTTTCTGAAGAAATAGATCTAAGGTCGTAGAACTTGTGTAGTCTTTTTTTTTTAACATGGAAACTGATTCTTTAGGAGCTTTAGTGGAGCATTCACAGGGCTTTCTTTTAATGTTGATACTCAACCTATAGTTTAAAAATGCTGACTTTGTAATTAGCTTTTTGCTTTCTTTTTCTTTTTAGGATATGCAGGTGACAGGAGTAGAGGATGACAGTAGAGCTCTCAATATAATAATTCATAAGCCTGCCTCAAGTCCTCATTCTAAGCCCTTCCCTATCCTTCAAGCTACATTTATTTTTTCTGATCACATTCGCTGCATTATTGCAAAACAACGTCTTGCTAAAGGCCGCATCCAAGCTCGGCGGATGAAAATGCAGAGAATAGCAGGTAACCAGTTAGTTTGAAGTTATTTTGAGAAACAAGACTTGTATGTCATAGCAAGTCATTCTAACATACGGATGTGTTAGAAAAATCTAAGCTGTGGTGTGCCACAGAATACAGTAAACCAGTGTCTAGATTCCAAGCTATAGATTATATTGGAGTAAAATATGTGGTTTTATGTTTTATGATAGGCACATCAAAGAAAGGATGAAAAAGAAGGAATACTGTCTTGTTACCACTAGCTGCCAGTCATTTCACAAGACTCAGCATTTCTTTTTAAATGTGATTGATTCAAAATTCTGATGCCCTACTTAGAAAGTAGATGTTCTGCTCTCTTAGGACTAAATTGAAGCTCAGTTTGCCTGAGTCCTGAGTTGGGTGGTGTCCTGGTGGTGGTGTTAATGCTTAATACTTGAATGTGGTGATGATGAGCAATCCAAAATGTTAAGTGATCTATCAGCAGCTACATTTCTGTGTTTGGAGGAAATGCATGTGAAGAGGTGAAAGAAAGAGTTAATTTGAGTAAAGAGCAAAGAGTGATTAAAATATTACTTGAATATTGAATGAAGAGTAAATTGAAGCTTACCAGTAAACTGAATGAATTGGTGAGTATAGAAAAGAAAACTCTGAAATACAGGAAGGAAAATAGGTGGACAAATAAAAAAGGCTACCAGCTATCTCAGTTAGATGGGTTGTCCAAGAGCAATAATGAACTAATTAGAGTTGTGAAAAACAAAGTCATAGCTGGTATTAAAATTACTGAGTTGGCCAGAGAATTATTCTGATTATTGGTGGCTTAAGATTATTTTAGTATCTTACAGTTCTGTAGGAAGCTAAATGAAAAGTTTTATGTTCTGACTTTACAAAATAGATATTTTATACTTTTATGGCTTGTTTCATGTTAAAATTAAAGCAAGTTTGAGGTTAATACAGGTCTGTTTCGATGTTAAAATTTTAGGTTGAAGGGTAATACAATATTTTTTTTTTTTTTGCTAGTTTAAATCAGATTGTCTGAAAAGGCTCTCGGCAGTGCTTAGTTTTAACTAATGAATGACTATCTCTACAGGGAAAAACAGAATATTTTTTTTTAAACAACTCCTGTGGCTTGTTTAATGCAAGGAGCTTACTGTAATCCCTTTTTTTTTCCTCCCCCACTGTATTCTGTGGCTTCCTTAGTGTGAATGTGGTATGGACAGCAGTGGTAGAAAAAGTTGCCAGAAATGTTGTCTCTCCTTTTTCCAACGCAATTATAACCATAATTAAGAGGTAAATGCAGGCAAGTTATGTTAAACAGTCTGCTTTAGTCTTAAGATCCTGAGCAAACTATCAATTTTATATTCACCTACTCTTCCTTTTATGTATTTTTGAGTAACAAAAGTTATCAATTGTGATTAAACATAGCTCTCCTGGATCTTCCTGTTCAGCCTTCAACTGAAGTTGTTCTGGGTTTTGGACACAGCTCTGCACCTACAGCCCAACACCTTCCATTTAGATTTTATGATCAGTCACGACGTGGTAGCAGTGATCCTACAGTGCAACGGTCTGTTTTTGCATCTGTTGACAAAGTTCCAGGTAAGATTAGCAGTCATTATCAAGCTGTTTTTGCTTTGTGATTTATATCTGCAAAAACTGAACTGTAACTTCTATAAGCAATGAAAAGCTTACTGTGATATGTTTCAGAATACATGACTCCAGGATGAGGTTTATGGAAAAATTTACTCCTAGAGAAACAAGTAATACCTGGGTGTGTATTCCAGATATATTGTGAGTAATACATCCATGGCAGTTTCTCCAAATACACCCAAATTGTCTCTAATACTTTGCCTTCTTTTACAAATACAGTTATTTCAAATCATGTTCTGCATACTAAGTATTTATGCAACACATCTGTCAGTTGTGCTTAGATCATCCTTTAATTTGGTTATGGTAATTTTCTTGCCAGTTTGTAAAAATAGCTGGGAGACTGCACTGCTTTGTTTTTCTTGGAGCTAGAGAGACTGAAAAGGGCCACAGCTATTCCGAAAACATAAGCTTGGAATTGGGATTAAAGGAATGATTCTAAATCAAAGAGCACGCTGTTCTTTTATGTTCTTATTGTCCGTTTCACAAATTGAATTCTCTGCAGAGTTCTTTTCCAGATGATGAACTTCTTTCCTTTTGGATAGTGTCATTTTAAAGTTGAATCTCATACTGCTTGAATTTACTTATTTTTGCTGTGTCATACAGAAAGATGCAGTCTTGTTACCACCAGCTGCCAAACTTCGTGAAACTCAGCGTTTCTCTTTAAATATGATTCAGTGCTTCAAAATTCAAATGCCCTACTTAGAAGGCAGATGTTCTACTGCCTTAGAACTAAATTGGAGCTCAGCTTGCCTGAGTCCTGAGTCTAGGGAACAGAAATCATAAAAGCATTTATATTGCCGGTCAGATTTATTGAAAGACAAGGGTATGTTGTATGATGGGAATGTATTTCCTTCTTTGACATGACTTCTGTGGAAAAGGTGTGGTGTTTCAGAATCAGCCTTCTCTAAGAGAAGTGTGGTTGTGTTCATAACAAGTGACTGCATGACTTCATATACTTTTTGTTTGTTTTGGTGGGTTTGGTGGGGGGGGAGGCAGCAGTGGTACTGGTGGTGGTGCAACATGGTAGTTTGTTCAGACAACGACATATGTACTTTGAATTCCAGGAAACTGAGACTTCCACTGTATGCACATGCAAATCCAGAGGAAAAAGTATTTTGAAGCTTTTATTTGATACCAAGTATGAGAATCCAGGCACAGAACATGAAGTATTTCAAATGCAGGATTTTTGAAATGCATTTTATAATAGTAATATAATAAAAATGGGTTCATATATTTACATCTGATTACAAAATAAGTATCAAATGCCTCTTCCTTCTCCCCTTATCTTTACTAATGAGTGAATGAGGTTTCCTAGTTCCAAGTGATTTTCATCTGTGTTTATCTCTTAATCTTGGAGTGATTTTTTACTTCAAGAGAAAGATTTTTATTCCTTTTTGAAAAATTATTGAAGTTGCAGTTAAATTATTAGCTTCATGTATTCATTTCTTAATGCTCCAACTTTAAGTGTTGTTAAGAGCTCTGGAAAGCTCATATATTCTGTGAGAAACCCAATAATAGAAAAATGATTATACTTGTAAGAAGCAAGTTATGCTTTCCCTTGGTAATGGTGGCTTTTGCTGATTTAAAGGAGAGCTATGTTTTAGGCAATATTTTTAGAAGATTAGTGACTTTTTTTTAAGTAGGACCGTGTTAGTTTTAATTGCTGTACATCCAGTGTGGTTTTTAAGAAATTGACAATGATTAAATGATTGACACTTTCAACCCTCCTGCAAATTTCACTCTGTGGAGAATTTTAGTGCTATTGAGTCAGTTCCATAATCCCTCTTCTCAATGAATTTAGAGTTTTCAAAGAACACTTATTTCAGTCTGGCCTAGTTCAGTTTCTATCACAGTGCATGCATAAAGCTCTATACATTTTGCAGTTACTTTATTGCAGGCAAACAAGTGCTTCACTTTGCTTTATTGTTTCATGGTCCAAAATTAAAGTATCTTTTGAAAGCACTTGATATCTGGGGGGAGGAGAGTGAGTGTTGTTGCAGCTTAAAACCGGATTTTGTGCAAGACGGGCGAAAGGTGACAAGAATGTGCTTCAGTACATCCCTGTTAATACTCTTTATAAAAAGTATGAGTTATGCAAATGCAGTAAGATGATGTAATCGTCCCAGATGACTGGCCTGATAAACTGAGCAATTCTTATCAGAGAACAACAGAAGCGAAATCCTTCACTTGATTAATTTTATCATCATGAAGTCATGACCATGAATATTCTTCAGGGTCTATTTTATGTTAATGGCCTTTGCCAGAACTTTAGAGCAGTTTAGGGATAGTATAGTTAACTAGATTGTTCACCATCTTGTATATTAGCTACATATTCATACGATGCTTTTGAAGCAGTCTTTATTTACATAAAGAATTATACTGTTTTCAAAGAAAGGAGCAGAATTGGTAGGTCTTATATTTAAAGTAAATTATCACTTCCTCTCCAAGCAAACTCAAATGTTAGTTTCAAATACCAGCTGTATACTGAGATTTATATTCTCAGTGTGTCTTCAGGGAAATCCTAATGATTTCCTGCAAAAAACGACATCTAAATATTTTAACAAGTGTGGTCACTTTCGTACTGAGAAAATTTATTTTGGAAAGTGAAATGATTCAATAGATCTCTTATTTTCTTCATTGTTAATACCTTAGTATATGAAGGAGATAAGATTTTGGGAGGGAAAGATAGGGGGGAAAAATAATCTTGTTAATTTTAGCCATTGCCTGCAAAGTATAGCCATCTTAATTTTAAAATCTGAAGGAAAAAAAAAAAAGGTCTTTTATGGCTTTGCAACCCTTTAAATGAAAAAGAAAATGTAGGTGAGAATTCTATATAAAGTTTGCATCATTTCTTGGGAATAGGAGAACTTTAAACAAAGCCCAAGAATTGTTTAAGCAGTGTTTGAGGTTGAATGATATCTGACAAAACTAAAATAAATTTTCTTCACAAAAATCTGAACAATCTAAAGGCATATTATACACTGTTAAAAATGATGTGCCCTTCTTTAGCAGGTCACCACAGGTGAGCATAAAATCAGAGATTTTTTTTAATGAATAATATGAATGCATTCCTGAAATGTGTATAACCTTTTGTAATTGCCTTCTCCATCCACAGTAAGAAAACAGATCCTTTTGATCAAAGTACTAATGAGGGGCTTGACATTCACAGGTGATGAGCATCCGCACTTGTTACTGATTTTATGAGGTTAGATATGCTGAGCACATTTGAATGTCATATATTAATTGTTTTGCAACTGTACTGTGGGACTCCGATCAACCCTTTCATGTTCATCATCAACCACAGCTGCTGTAGGAACACCAGATTGGGATAGTTTACTTAGTAGTACTAAGTTACTTGCAGTGTGAGATGGTTGAAGTGTCCCATGCTCCGTAATTCTAGGCTACAGTTGATTTTATAGCCCATTATTACATTTGAAGTGTTTTTTGATTCCTTTGTTCTGTGCAAGAGTAATGGAGGACAACTGCTAAACTGCTAAACTGTTTGTTTTTTCTAATTCATATTCTTTGAACCATTCCAAGCTTGATACTTAGCTATGGCTGACTACTGCTTTTAAAGACCCAGCTCCACTGCCTTTTTTATACCTATTTATATTGCCTGGCCATCAGAATTGGGAGGTATGAACTAGATACTAATCTTCCTGTCATCATCAGAATGGTGTAGAACTAAATGATTTCTGTGCAGAGGTTTTCAGACTCTATCATTCCCCCCACCTCAACTGGACAGGGGAGAGAAAATATAATGAAAGGCTCATTGGTCAAGATAAGGACAGGGAGATCACTCACCAGTTACCGTCACAGGCAAAACAGACTTGACCTGCAGAAAAATTAATTTAATTTATTGTCAATTAAATCGGAGTAGGACAATGAAAAAATAAAAACAGATCTTAAAACCACCTTCTTCCTGGGCTCAATTTCACTCCCGATTTCCCAACTTCCCCCTGAGAAGCACAGGGGAATGGGGATTGTGGTCAGTTCATCACATGTTGTCTCTGCCACTCCTTCCTCTCAGGAGGAAGACTCCTCACACTGTTCCTGTTCCAGCATGGGGTCCCTCCCATGGGAGACAGTCCTCCATGGACTTCTCCAACGTGAGTCCTTCCTGCAGGCTACAGTTCTTCAGCCGCCCCAGCGTGGGTCCCTCCCATGGGTGCAGCCCTTCAGGCACAGACGGCTCCAGCCTGGGTCCCCCACGGGGTCACAGCTCCTGCCACAAACCTGCTCAAGCCCGGGCTCCTCTCTTTCCATGGGGCCACAGCTCCTGCCAGGAGCCTGCTCTAGTGTGGGCTTCCCACTGGGTCATGGCCTCCTTTGGGCATCCCACTGCCCTGGTGTGGGGTCCTCCATGGGTGCTGGTGGGTCTCTGCTCCCCCATGGACTTCCATGCATGCAGGGTCACAGCTGCCCTCACCAGGGTCTTCACCACGGGCTGCAGGAAGCGTGTCTGTCTTGGAGCCGGCTGGAATTGGCTGTCGGACATGGGGGAAAGCTTCTGGCAGCTTCTCACAGAAGCCACCTCATGTTTGAGGTGGTTTAGTTTGTGGTTAACTTTTTGCAGACCATCAGGCATCACTGCGTGTAATCTCAATTTAACTTATCTAAATGTTTGTAGAAGATCAATCAGTTTAGTTTCTGAAATAAAATACATTTACATTTATGGAATAATTAGCTGCTTGCCGAACTATTTTGTTAACTAAAATAGATGTCTCCTGCCATGGTGGTTATTTAATTCTTACAAGTGGTGTTCATCTTGGACACAAAGCTTTTCTCTTAAATTACAATTCATTGTAAAAGTGGCATTCACCCATAAAAAAACACGATGCAAGTACTACAGCATGTCAGATAGCATTGTGATTTTGTGATCTGCAAGTGATTTTGAATCCAGTTCTTGAAGGTACGCATACAAGGTAGAGGCTAAGAGATAGGACCACAGATTAAGTCAGATTATTAACAGAACTGATGTTTATTACCTTTTTTCTGTGTCTTCCTCTCTTCATTTTGGTTTTTTTCCCTCGTAACACAACCTATTGGTATGTGTTGCTGCTAACAGCATTTTCCTGACTTAACATGTCTGTGTTTTAAAGCTTTCATATGCTTTTTGTGACAAGCCCATTTAAATTGAGTTTAGACTGGTTGCCTGCTGCATGGCACCAGCAAATTCCCCATATAGTAGATTCTTTATAATGGGTCCAGTTCTGGGCTCTCCAGTTCAAGAAGGACAAGGAACTACTGGGGGAGTCCAGCGGAGGCTACAGAGATGATGAGGGGACTAGAGCATCTCTCCTGTGGGGAAAGCCTGCGGGAGCTGGGGCTGTTTAGCCTGGAGAAGACTGAGAGGGGATCTTATCAGTGCTTATGGATACCTCAAGGGCGGGTGTCAAGAGGATACTTTCAGTTATTCAGGGGACTTCCAATAAAAAGTAAACTTTTGCATTAATACTTTCCCATGGGAAAGTGAGGAGGGCTGCAGAGGCAGCTGAGTTGTGTACATCAGCTGACATATAGCACTTATTGAAGATACTTCTTTTGCCGTAAGAGTGAGTCTAATTACAAGTGAGTTAGGTCATCCCAAAGTGCGGGTCTTCAACACATGGGTATCAAAAGAGTATGTGAAAATAATTTCTGATTTTTTTCAGAACTGGAGTGTTTTCACTGCAAGTCTTGGTATTCCACGCTATGGGTTTTGTGCAAAAGCAAACTTGTTGTCAAGCCTGGACCTTTTATAGTGTCACTGAACAACTTTTTTCTGGTAATCAGGCAGAGGATTGATGCAAGAGTTAAGTGCTCTGATTTTCTTGATCCAGTGTCTGCTGAAAGACAGAGCATGCTTACTTGCTTTTGTCCCAGAGATGATAAACTCATTTTGTTGTTAAATGAAAATACAGACTTTAAGAAAGTCTTAGCAATCGCTGGAAAACACAAGATGCTTTAGACAACAAACAAAAATGTATTTGTTTGTTATAGTAAAACATGACTACTTTAACATGTGTTTTGCTTTTTCTCAAGTAACATGCTCTAGAAACACCAGGTGGGTTTTTAAATTTTGTTTCTTTTGCTCCATATTCCAGCTTCTCTTCTCAAATATAAACTACATTCTTACAAGACCGATGTTGTTAAGTGCTCTTTCTCTTCCCAAGATACCTTTGTATTTCTCTTTATGTTGAGGTGAAATAACGGTCAAATGTATACCTTTGACATTTACAATTTGTGAATGTCTAAAATTTAGTGTTAATTTTAATTTGAAATAGTCGCAAGTGAATCGTGTCAACCAAACACATTGCCACAAGGCAATGTAAAAAATAAGGGTGTTCATAAATATAAGCTAGTTATACCTTTAGTTTTATATTTTTAGTTTAGTTACACTAAATAAGTTTTAGTGTAGTATTTGTTTTGTGCAAAGTTACCACCTAGTCATTCTCATGCATAGAAGAAAAGTTTATTAATTGTTTACTTGTGCTAAATGTTCAGCATGTGTTTGCAGTGCTGCTGCACTTACTGGAGATACTTTTGTGGGCACTTATTTTAGTAGGATATGACTGAATGGTAACACAGAACATTCACCAGTAACCTAAAGAATATATTTCAGTTGTCTTTTGGCTCATAACATGCTTCTGCACAAAATATTTTGCATAACATACCCGGAGCAGCTATTGTTTGCTTTCACATTCAGTGTAGTCTTATGGAATGAATGCATGATGCAGATTCTGTGTACTCATGGCTTCTCATCTTGACTAAATCAGTGAAATTAAATATAGCAAAGTACCTCATTCTCAGGTTATTCAGTTCTGAGATGCTGGGTTCGAGAAACCAGGGATTTGAATTCTTTCCTTGCACTTCTTTCCCAAAATACATACTTCCAATGGATTTCCCTTTGGGGTTGTGTTTTGGTTTGGTTTGGTTTTTTTTTGTATGTCAAAGACTGAAGCAGGGGGTTGCAGAGAAAGGAGAAAGAAATGAATGCAGAATTATGTTAGGAAAAAAGAGGATGCTACAATGTAAACAATTTGAGGAAAAATTAGACTGAAAGCCAGAAGACGACTTAATGTAAAAAGTACTGTCAGACACTGTATAGACCTTTCCAGTCTTCAGACTGGAGAAATTTTACTTGTGAGAAGGTGGATGGAATCCAATGCTGGCATTAGATTTGATTGATAAAAATTTTCTGAAGTTCTTATCTCTGCAATAGAAAGTGTAGTGCAGGCCTTTTATTTGAGAGATATTCTGCTCACTTTTAGCTTAGCCATTTTCCTCATCACATTAAGGTCTGTGACCCATGAATTTATTGAATGTATCAAAAACTGAAGTGTTTTGACATGTTTTGAATGTTTGTGCAAGCTCCGAGTTTTAAAATATTTTGAGTCCTTTAACCTCTACTGTCTTGTTCATTGATCAGCATTTATAGCATGTTTTCAGTAAGATATATTCAGATTTTTAGGCTTCGGAGGTGGTGTGAGACGGTGCATCCGTTGGGTCACTACACAATTAGTACCACTTTGAGGCAATGTTGGCTTTTACCCATTCTCAATTTGTTCATGTAGGTTAACTCTTTCAAGCTAATTACTAACTCATAAACTTCGTTGTCCTTTTTTGCAGGCTTTGCTGTAGCCCAGTGTATAAATCAGCACAATCCATCACCACTCTCATCGCCATCACCTTCCAGTGGCAGTGGAAGTACGGGGCGCTGTGATTCAGTGACTGCAAGCTCAACATCCACTCCTTCTGCTGCACAGAGCCCATCAGGTATTAAATCACAATTTTCAGCCTAGGCACTAAGGCATGTAGTGTAGTTTATTGAAAAATGAAGTTACTCTGTTATTGGATTAAAAGCAGTAGGACTTTGGTTTTAGATCACTTGATCATTCAACTAAACTATTTAAATTGTGATGCAGATTTTAATAATCTCTTCATCTTTCTGGAACTCTAATAAATAATTAGAATCTTTCAGCAGTGATTTTAAGTACTAGTGAAATAATGTCCTGTCTCCTAGCACAATTTAAAATGTTGTTTTCTTTTTCTTTAACTGAAGTATTGCTTTGCACAGTTTTGTAATGCAATCTGTTAGCCTTTCACTGCAGTGGACAAGTTGATCTCCATATGAAGCATCTTTTTTGAACTGGGTGACATTAGCTTTTGTATCTTTATCTGATACTCATGTTATTTTTTAAGAATGGGCAAAATATGAAATATTTCAAAGTAGTTATTTAGAATGCTAATATTGTAAAGCTTTTCCAAAAACACTTTTGTGGCTGAACACCACCACATTTGAGGATACTGTTTCACTGGTGCAGAAGAAGCTGCCATATAAATTGACCGGCAGTAAAACTTTCACAAAGGTAGCTACCACGTGTTTGTGTTGGTCAGTATACTTATTGGATATGTTTGTACCGGGACTTCTTGATGCCTTAGAAAGCCTTTGTTCCTCCTTCTTTTTGTGTAGTACTTGTAGAGAATCTGTTCTGAGTGCAAATTATGTGTGAGGTAAAGCCTCAAGCTGGAAGACTATAGTAAATCCTGAAGGGTGTGTACTGAAATGCTTTTATGCTAGAACTGACCTACTCTACCTCATTTTGGTTATAAAACAATCGAGGTAACTTGATTCTCAAGAAATTTTCAAACAGCCTCCTCATTTTATCAGTCACTTCCAATGTTGATCACACCTTGAAATGGTTGTCCTGGTTTCCTCTTCTAAGATGTACCGTTTTGCCTTTTTTTTTTGGAGCCTCATATAGATCTAAACTTTTTTGCAGTCCTACATAAAACAATTCAGTCTTTGTTAGGCATTAAATGTTTTATAGGCTTCATTGAAAAGTGTCAGGAGATTGATGTATATTATATCCCTGCAAGAAATATTGCTGGAAAGGGTAAGCAAAGGCTGCTTATGAAGTTTATGAACGATAGATACCGAAAGCATTCTAGCACCCAGACTTAAACAACTTCTATTACTGTGAGAGACACATAGTCAAAATATTCCTGCAATATGTGTAATTCCAGAAGAAAAAAAATGGAATATTTTTCTATATGCAATCTGTTCAAAACTTTGGAAGGACCTCATTTTATTTTCACTGTTGGTAAGTCATTGCTGTTATCCAGTCTCTTGAGGGCCTAGATGATAATACGTGGTGATTACACAGATGAGTGGCATCATTTGTGAAAAGTCCTGGTATGGATTGGCACTACAAGAAAACATTTGTTTGACTACATGTTTCTCCTCAGCAGTGTAAAAAGGCTCATCTGCAATGTCACTTGCTGTATATGAATCCTCTGTGATCAGGAAGTGAAATGTAACTACAAGTTCTTGGCAATACTGGCTAAGAGAAAACTGGTAAAGGAAATGAAAATAAAAAATCTAAATTGTTTTTGTTGCTGTAAGCAACATGTTAGTTCACAGAAATATCAATCAAGACTATACAACATGTTTCAAACTGAGGTCTTTCAAGTACATATAATCTGACTTCTATGAAAAACTGAGTAGATCCAGAGGACGTAATTCCTCATCTAGCATAAAATGATAGTGCTTTATTGAAGAATAATTGTAGACTGTAGTTAAGAAAATTAAAATACACTTACACAGTATGTTGGCATTTGTATAACATAAAATTCTGGGTTTTTTCCTGCAATTTAAAAAGCTTGATGACAGGAGGCTGCTCATTGGTTTAAAAAAAAGTCAAACAAAAAACAACAAAAAGAAATAAAAACAACAATACTCCCAAACTCACTCTTCTCCCCCACCTCCTCCACCAAAAAACCCCAAAAGAGCAAACCAAAAAGCAGAGGATAGGGTGGGGTTTTTTTGTTTGGTTTTTTTTAAATACCTAGTTTCAGTCTGCACTTTACCAGTTAGGTTGCATGATCTATCTACACTTTGTATGACCTCAATTGTGGCTTAATTGTTAAATTGTAATAATTAATTGTAATACAGGAAAACAGTCTTTGGGGGTGGGGGTGGGGGTGACTTTTTTGCACAGGATCTAGGTGCACTGATGTAGATGCTTTAGCAAATCTAGTTGTGAGGATACAATTCTGTGTCCTGCCACTGTAACCTTCAGCAGAGTCAGTGGAAATGAACATGAGTCTGAGTCAGCTACCTCAGTCCCGTTGGCAGCTTGCATTAACCTGCTGAGGAATGACTTTTGAGCTCAGCTCCTGGATTTTGTTCTGCTAACTCTACTCAGAGAGCAGTAACAAAGAGGAAGACAGCGACTAAGTGCGTAAGCAGGTAATTCAGTACAGTAGAACAAGTGAACAGTTGGTACTGAGGTGAATGCATCTAATCTGCACATGGATTAGAGATTTTGCTGTGGACCATATTTACTCTGACCTTCAGAACCAAGCATCCCTGCCATGTACATGACTGAAGGACCGATTATTAGTTCAGACCTATGTTGCTTTTAATATTTGAAGTGTATTTGATGCATAGTTACAGCATATCTTATAGTTAGGTTTCCTTCTGAAAGAATCTGATCCTTTCATATGACTCTACGATAAATCTCATTAATGCACAGAAACTGTTCCTAAAATCAGACTGAAGCAGTAAGAGTGCATAATTCTTCAAAGCTGCTCTGTTGGTCTGAATCAAACTACTAATGTAGTTGCAGCCCATCATGAACAAGTAATGTTTTAAAAAGTAACAGCTGAGTGGCTGACAGTGTCTCAAGCTCCTTGGTATAGACTAGAGAGGATTCTGAAATCCCTGGAGCTGGGTCTTGGGGGGACAGGGGCATGGGGAGGATTTTTTCCAGCCCAGGGAGCTGCTTTGACTCTTTTTGCTAATCTTCAGTGTCAGAACAATGCTATTGTTTATTCCTGGGAACAATGTTTCATCATTAACTCATTTAACTAGTTTACTGCAAGTTTGTGATGAATGTTCTCATGAATGTTCTCCCTTTTGTAGTGTTTATATATAATTGTAATCTATGCTGGAAACTGTTGCCAGCAGCATGACTATGAAAGAGATTATCCCTTTGGTACCTCTAGATAGCTGTTCCATAGGCTTCTGCATGAACAGAAGTACACCGCTGAAATAAGTGATAGTGTCTTGACCACTGTCTGTGTTATGTCAGCTCTTACTGACCACTCAGCTGAGTTACAGAAACAATTGTTGGTATTCACCCACTTCAATGTAAACCACTGTGATTTTCCCTTAACCTGTTGAGGACAATTGAAAATAAACTGCCTTTGTTTGGAAGCAGAAGAGGAGGCTTGCGTGATGTGAAGTGGCTCCTTCAAAGAAGTAACAAGTAGCTGACGATTACCAAGATCTCTTTTATGCCCCAAGCTAGCACTTAAATGCTGCTGCCATCTGTCACATTTGAATCTCCCTTCTCATTTCCCATTCCATGTTAAACACGCATATGTGAGCACGCATACGTGCTCTCTGTCTCTCCCTCCTTCCCTGCTCCCCTGTTTGTTCTGGCAACTGCTTGGGTTGTTGACCATGAGGTACATGATAGCTTGCTCAGGAACTTCAGTCAAGAAGGCCAGACAGGATAAATGGGAGATGTGTATGTGGACTTAAGGAAATCACCTCAACTACCTTCCTTAAGAGCAACATCTTAAACCACAACAGCTGTTTCTACTGTAAACTTGTGATCATAGTATCCTAAGCTACTGTCTATTGACAGATTTATATTTGAGATGGTATTTGTAATCTTCATGGAGTTGTTTCAAGAAAGAAGATTTGGAACATACACACTGACTTTTACATAAAACAGTGATAGATGAGAACAAAATAAAGACAAATTGCATAACTGTTAGTTAAGAGAAAATAATGTTAAAAGATAAAGTATATATTAAGGGTTAAATAGTAAGAGTTTTCAAATATGTATCATAGAAAAAAAATAATTTGGTGGTTTTTAAAAGTACTTTACTTGCTGTCACTCTTACCTGTATCAATCACGCAGTATCTTAATGTGAGGAGGGAAGTTAACTGAATTTACATAAAATCATGACTGCTGTGCATGTTGCAGTCATTGTAAGAGAACAGTAGTTGCATTAACTACTTTGTCATGAGTAAAATAAACTCTTATTCCTAAGTTTATCAGTTATCCTACCTAATAATTGTCACAATACTTCATGGCACAGATATTTTAAAGCCTAACAGCTCCCCCATTTGCAGTATTTGGGAGTTAAGCTTAGCCCTTTACAAGATCTCTGTTCCTTAAAATTGAAAAAGCGAAATTGTCCCTTAAAGAAAGGAGAATCCCTAGCAAGACAGAAAAAGCAGTATCAGGTTCTGCAAGTGCTGCTATCGGGTTGGTTTTTTTCTTTGTATTTACATGATTTTTTTTTTTTTTTTTAATTGTCCATTTGAAGTGTTAACTATGCGTAAGATAAAATCATTCTCTTGCTGGACAGATTTTAATCATCAAGTTTCTGAGTTTATAATTCAGTCTCTTCTTGGCTGCACTTGCTGGAACCATGCGCTTCTATGAAGTGCTTATTTAAGATAAAGAAGCTCTCTTACTGTAAACTAGCAGTCTTTCAGAATTATGTGTAATGTAATCTACGCTGTATTTTATCACTTTTTAAGTTGTCTTAAGCGTTAAAATGCAATTGTCTTCAATATTTTAGAAAAATGTTTACAGTGGAGCAACAGATACTGAAAATGTCAGAAGACATTGATCTTCTATGCTATTCAATCTGTATTTCACACTTCTGGCAGATATTGATGATAGAGGTCTAAAATATAAAGACCTGTCCCTTGTTGCAGAGAATATATTGGATTCCAGTCTGTAAAATAAAATGTATATATTGCAAGGAGAGGATGATTAATCAAGCATGGAGAGCCTATAAGAGCAGTGCTTGCCATCTTGCTGAAGTCATCCCTGTCCCTTCTATAATCAGAAATGTAAATGTGGCTTGATCTCTTCTGTTCTATGCTAGTAATTTTCTAACTAGGTGAGGAAGTACTTTTGTTTCTAGAAAGCTGCTTTTCTAGAAACTTTCTATGCACCCAGCACCATCATCTGAACTGCTGCTATCTTTTAAAACAGTCCGGCTTTACTATAAACCAAATCTAATACTTCAGTTTCGTATCATAAAATAGTAGGGCTGAATGGTCTGAAGTATTGTCACCAGCACAGTAGTGTACTACTTATAATTTATGACCAGTGGATATCAGAATAATTCTGTGTCACCAGCATTTGTGATAAATAGCTTCTGTCAAGATTTCTAAAGCATGTGAGTATTGCAAATGCCTGCCCATCCCTCCTCGGTGTAAGTGTTGTCAGTATTGCCAGATGTAGCCCAAACCATATTACGGACATTTTCAGATAGGTAAGCAAAAAACTAAATTCAGTTTAACTCACTTATTTCTAAAGAATGAATACTTCCAGCTTTGGAAGTATTTCCCAAACCTGTAAGACACTTGATGTGGTGTTAAATTGTATTTAAGATACCAGCAGTTATGGATGTGTCCTTGTCACTTATTCTTGTTGCTACTCTAACATGTATCCTTTGTCTTCATTCCAGTTTCCCTTCCTTGTTTCATTGTTAAAGCCTTTGTATGATATATCACTGTGTTTTCCTCTAGTAAGGTCTGGCAGGAAAGGACGTCGGCGGGTGTTTAGTCTGTCGGAGGCTGACAGTCACGGTGGACACTGGGTTTAGGTCTTCAAGCAGCAGCTGCAACAGAAACTCACCCAATATCAATTCAGGCAGGTTCCTCCATAAGCTTTCAAAGCCTGTAACAGTTAATAGAACATATCTGATTTCCATGCTGACAGCAATGACAGTGAGGTAGGAAAATGAAGAAAGTATTGTAAATATTTGTCTCTACTGTTTTTTGGGGGGAGAATTGTAAAGCTGTTTCTGAAAGCCTTATCTGCAGTTTCTCCCATGTTTCTTGGCTCTCTTGCCAAGGATGGAAATTCTGCTATCAAGCCTCCAGCTTCAAAGCAGCTATGTCTTCATTTGCACAGGGGCAGCCATGGCTGTAGTGGAATTCAGTTAAGCGCAGGCTCCTGAATGGACAGTCATGCAGGTACTTGGCTAGCAGCAGGTGAAATGGGCATGCGTTTAAGGCTGTGCTTGACCTGTGATGGCACAAGCTTCATATTTCTGTGGCCATCACACTCAGGCAGATGGCTTCAGGGACTGTTTAATTGGCTGATGAGGTGAGGAGGGAAAGCAGATGCAAAAAAGATGGAAATATGCTTCAGACTGCCTTCTTATTTATACCATCTGTTTTAACCTGTATCTAATTTAATTTTTTTAAAAAAAACTATCATGGCATGAAGATATTTTACTCTGTTAATATATAAACATCTTTTTTCATCTTTATATATTTACTTTACATCTTTTCACTTCATGTCCTGTTATTTCTATTTTTGCTATCCTTTCATGGTATGTTGCTGTACAGCTTAGGACACTTCTCTGTAGACGATACTCATTCCTTTTTCTGTTGTTTTCTATCTTCTCACTTATACTCATTCTTAATATAAGTTAATATAACAGAAGTTAGGTGATTTGGTTTGGATTTTTTTGCTGTAATGATAATCTTAGTACCATTATAGAAGTGCTGAAAACCATCTAAGGTTGCTGAAGCCACTGCAACCAGAGTGAGCTAATAATACCCCAAAAGTTGCAAAATTACACCCTGTTTTCAAACCTTGTTTGGTACTTAATTTTTTTTAGGTGGGGTGGGTTAGAACTAAATGGTAACGTAACTGTTTTTAAAAACTGACTTCACTCTCCCTGTTTTTATCTTGGCTTATATTTTTTGCTAAAACATGCTTGCTTAAATACATGGGGACTGAGGAAATGTAAATAGAAATGCTGTTTTCCCATATTAGATGATAACTTCTTGATATTCAGGAGTAGAGCATATCATAGTGACTGGTGACTTTATTCAGGTAAAAATTAAAATTACTTTTGCTCTTTCTATCCAAAAGTCAAACTGGAATCAAGTGTTAGGAGTTTACGTTTTTTTTGAAAGCCAGTTAATATTTTTATGTGCGATATAGACAGAAGTTCCAGATAATGGGTAAAGAGCTTAATCTCTAAACATGCTGGATGCCTTGGAAGTCTTTTGAATCAAGAGCTTGGTGCCTGTCTGGAGTTGAGAGACTGACATTCTTATAATAATCCCTTTTTGGGCTTTATTTTTCAGCTAGGGTGCATCTTTTTGCCAACTGTTCATTCTAGTTTCAGAGACTTTAAGAATTCAGATCATACATGAATATATATCTACTTGAATCCTTTCCTGAATTGCATACGACTTTTAAAGGCTTTGAAGTTTTGAGCCTCAAAGGTTTTCTCATTAGTAATTATTGTCCTGAAGCCATGTATTCAGTTAACTGGGAGGTGTTACATGTGAAAACTTCTTACATCAAGAGGGTGGTCTGATTTTTCCATTGTAATACCTCTTACATACCAAATTTTCATTCCAAGATGCTATATCTCTATTTTATTTTCTATTTAGCTTCCTTCATCTGTAGTCTAGGCTTGTTTTCCTCTCTCCTTGTATCTAAAAGGTAGAGGAGATGATCATGCTCAAAAAACTTACCCAGCAGAAGCTTGTAGTTGCAGTTTCAAGCTAAGTATACACAAGTAGCCTATGGATTTGAGAGCTTGGTCATGGAGACGCAAGTACCACTGTTATAGCCACGGTTTATAGCTGTGATAGAAGAGTAAGATTTTTAGTTAGGTATTAGTCCAAAAGGGATAGTATATTGCAAAATAGTAGTAAGAGCTGTTGAACTTTTCTAGACAACGTTAAAAATGCTTCCTCCCCCGCTCCTTTGTGTTCATATTTGCTTTCTGCCCCACAGGGGCGACTGGCAGTTTGGAAATATCTAGTCATTTTGGCCATGCTGGATTACAGAAATCTGTCATTGCTGCCATTAAATACAGTAACAGATTAACAGAAGTGAAACTCTGGCAATGATTAATGAAGTATTGGAAGTAGAGGAGAGACTTATTTCTATCAGTTGTAAACAGAAGCAGGAGGGAAGCATAGAAGAGCTGTAATCTTGTGTTCTCTATTTATGAATACTGCAGCTATAATACTGAACAGAGTGTTTTGCTTACATTTTTTGATATTTTTATCTTTTCTGAATGTTTTTTTCAGAATCTTGGATAGAAAATTTGGACTTCCTGACTTCAGTACTTTTTTTTCTTTCAGTGGAGACTTTTTTCAAATACTTTCTTTTTCTCTGAAGGGAGTCACTTCAGCATTAATTTAGATCTTATGTGGAAGGATTTGGAGACAATACAGCATAAGAAGAATATGTCTGTCATGATTTCAGTAAATGAAAGTATTGAGAAAAAATATTTTGTTGGCAAAGGGGCAGGAATGATTTACAAAATATGAAGTGCAGAATCAGAAGTGAAATAGCAGAACTACAATAGAAATGTGCTGTATATAACATTATGGAGCAAAATGCCATTGATTGATAACACTTTATTTACCGGAATGTCTCAGTTTTCTGAATCCTGAATTTCAGTGAATAGTCATAATTAAGATAAATAATTTTGTCAAAGAATGTTCTTTTAAGATTTCATAAATTCAGAAAGTAAAAGAAAAAGAGACTTTGTGCATGCTTAAATGTTAGTGTTTATCTTGGAATTCAGATAAATGAGGCTTTATTTCAATGTTTTTAGCACTTCATTTTCCATGCAAGTTTTGCATCACTTCCTCTGTTATCAGTTGCTACATTCTCACTAAAGCTTCTTGACAGCTAAAAAAAGAATCTGCAGTTACTTTGAATCTGTCCTTATTTATAAGAAAGAATGAGTGGTGTTCCTTTTAAGTAAAAAGAAACCTTTTTGCAATCTATAGATTTTTTTTTTTTTTTTATTAAAGCGAGAAGCTTTAGCCACCAATTCAGCAAAAAAGTAAAATTGAGTTGTTTTCTGAAGTGGAATACACCTTTGTTTGGGGTTATCTTACAAGAAAGGTAAAAAACCCAATAATCTTACTGTTTTCCCACTGATACCTTACTGATATCCATTCCATTCTCAGCTTTGTTTTGATTTGGGTTTGGGTTTTTTTTCTTTCTTTTTTTTCTCTCTTTTTTTCTTTTTTCTTATGTTCATGCTTTCTGTTCTTTTACAGGATTAATTGAATCATATTGAAACTAAAATATTTAAGATCACTGCGTATTAAAACCAGAACCTAATTCTTAGATTCTATATTCACTACATTGCCTTGTAAATTTTCCTGCAGATGCCTGTACACTTGAACACATGCTGTTTCTTACAAGAGCTCTAAAAATGGTCTGTCTTGAAGCTGGATACCTGTTACTTCTAATGGCATCTATTGCTCTAGTCTGAAAAGAAAAAAAACCCTGACTTTCTGGGCATACTTGTTCTTAAAAGGCTGTATCACCTCATCCCCTCCATTCATGATCCATCTGAGCCAAATGAGCAGTTTACTTGATAGTTAGCTAGGACTTTAAGGGGGAAGAGGACAGTACAAATAGCTGCTAATGTTTGGGGTTTTTTTCATTTTGTGGGAAGGTGTAGTAGCCTATCAGTTTTCTGTGGTATGTAATGCTTATTCCCGACTTTATCTGTGTTGTATGCTCCATGCTTAGGAGCACAAAAAAATCATATAACAAAAGTTTGTATAAGAACAGGGCTATTTTGCAGCACCTTTCAGTTACAGTAAGCACGTTATTCCCCTTCCAGTTCTTCCATAGTTCTACTGTTGTACTTTCTGTGGTTGAGGTGTCACTTAAATGAGAACCTGGAGAATGAAATGAGAGAATGACTTCCAAATTTTTGCAAGAAACCAGCCACCTCTTGGGAAAACTAGTTACACAGGGTGTTGTGTTTTGTTTTAATTTCTAAAGAGCTTCCTGGTATGGGGTGGCTATTCATTTTAGTCTATACTAAATACCAGAGGAGTTTTCTTATTCTTCCTCTCAATTTCCTTTCTCTGGGAATATTTCTGATATTGCTGCATATTCTAATATAAAATGTGTAAAACTTTCTTGTTCCTAATTTGAACAGATTTCCACTGATATTTTATGTTATGCTTTCACAATATTTTATTTTATTTCTAGTTATTAAAAAGTGAATGTGTAAGCATAGCGCTTCACAGAACTGCATTTTTCCATCCTATTATTCTTAAATATTTGTAAGTAATATTGTATTGTTAGGCTTAACGTACATAGTAAGTTGAATATTAATTGTTTCTTGGTATTTTCTTTTATTAGATGACGCTTCAGCTCCAGAGCAGCCTCAGGTGACCATTTCTGGTCAGACGATGTTGATCGATGAAACTCTTTCAGCTGCCTCAAAGTCTAGCAAGAATGCTGTAAAAAACAGTGACATAGAAACAGCAAACTTGTCTCCTAGCCTGATTCCTGCACAGCAGCCCACAATATCATTAATAACAGATGACAATACGGATGCACTAAGTGTAGAGTCGCTTACACTGGTGCCACCAGTTGATCCACACAGCATTCGAACATTCAGCTGCATTCCTCAGTCCTCTTTGCAATCTGAAGTTGAAGTTTGCAAGGTAAAAGAGGTAGAGGAAGAATGTTCTGACTAAAGCCAACCTGCAGACTCTGATAAACAGTGAAGCAAATGGAACCAAATTCTTTGTTATTTTTTCTTTGGGAGTACAGATACTTCTTGAAGCCTGAGGGGCCATCTGGTCTGCAAGAAGAGGCCCACTGATGAAAGAGAATGTGGGCAGCTTTTAGAGTAAACATCAGATGCTCAGCATATTTAAACGGGAGAAGAAAGGAAAAAAAAAAAAAAAAAAAAACCAACAAAAAACAACAACACACAAACACAACACCAAACCAACTTTGGAATCTGGACTGGTTGTTTCTTACCAACTTCTGTTATGTAAGAACATGAAAGTATTTCTGAGCACCTACTTTCTTTCTATTATAGAGTTCCAGCTGCAGGAACTAAGTTAATTTTAAAAAGTCTACAGTATTATGGCAAAGTGAAGAAATTTTTGGATACCTGGCTTCAGGATATTCTGTCATTGCTTCTCTGAAACTGGAGGCATACCATTGACAAGAAAAATTTTGTAGTACAGAGATAATATTTCCATTTGAGACATAGTGTGGTTTTTCTTTTGTGTGTGTGTGTTGTCTTTTTTTTTTTTAAATCCTGATCTCATTCGTCTTTTGGAGGTCTGCATGATACCAGCAGCCTCGGTTACTTCTAGTGTTGTCTTTATAGGACTCCAGGCTTCAATATTGTGCTTTCTCTGTGTAGTATTTATTTCAAGGTTTGATTCAAAGCAAGATATATATCAAACAATTTTTTTAAAGGTAAAAGCCTGAAATTTAATAACAAATGCTTATTCAGATTAACATATGGGATCTTTGAGACTACTTTAGTCTTTGCTTAACCAGCTGCAGAGGAATGTGAAATATTTTGAGATTGCTATAGCTTGTTTGTTCACTTCTGACAGTCAAATCGCTACACCTCCAAGGAATGATGATATCCTTTCTACTGAAGGACAACTTCTAGAAGCAGACAGAAGCAGTTTTACTCTCAAGAGATTTTTTTAAAAATTTTTCATCTTCATGTTGGGAGAAGGTCACAACATCTAGCTGGTAATTTCTTTCCAAGTCTGAAACTGAAAAGGAAAGGTATTGTGTAGGTTTTTTCCTGTCTGGGATAGTATTACAGTTAAACAACATTGTTACATACTAGTGATTCTGAGTTTATGCTTGCCTAACTTTGCTTCCTAGATCATGATACCAAGTTGACAGAAAATAGTGGAAAAGTGTTGATTAAAGTTTGAAATGTTCCTTGCTGATTTGATACATAATTTAACATGAATGGAATTTAAGATTTCTCAATTTCCATGTGTGTTGATTTAAATTAATAGTAAAACAAGCAGATTGTCATTATTGGTCTGCACATAACATGAAGTACTTTCTGTCTCTCAGAGATTGAAGGCTGTTTACCTCACTTGGTATTGTGATTTCAGTCATCAGTGCAATCTGTTTCTTCATTCTGTCTCTACTGACACTGATTTCATATCAAGTAGGTGAATCTGTAAAGTTTTTACTTCCCATTTTCTTACTGTACCTCTTCCTGTCTGATGGAATACTTGAACTGATTTTAAGTGTTATATTTATATATGCAATTGAATAATCCACAAGTATAACTCCGGCTTCTTCCATCTTTTCCTTCATGTAATAACTTAATCTTTGTAAAACATATATACAAGGTGTCTGCTGTTGAACACCAGCCCTTTTTTTCCTTCCCTTATTGGCATTTGCTTGCAGTTTTGTTGATTCTAGTTTTCTGTGGCTTCCACTTTGTCTCAAATTGAATTAATCAATATTCTGACCATTCCAGAGTAGCACAAGCTCTAAATGAATTCTGAGAGTTAGGTGTTCTCAGCACTGCTATGGATATGGGATGTGAATCTGGTATTGCTGGCGTAAGAGCCTCCCTTTTTTTTTTGTTCATGTGCTAGGGTGAGTCTACACTGGATTCACTGTTCAGCTAATGTACATGTATCTGAACAAACCTAGACATCAGTAGCAATTTATGCACAAGAAACACATAAATTTTTATTAGCTGAACAGATTGCAGGCTTGACTTCCTCTAGTATGTTGCAGCATTACACTGTAGCCCCAGTAATATTCTGAAGATCATTATAAAAAATGATGCCTTACTTAATTTGAAAGCATTTTGTTAGTTGTTAACCTTAACTCTTGACCTAGATTACACAAAAAGCCACTGTGCGGGCTGAGTTCCTTTAGATGGAATTAATTTTAGACAGGAAAACCTTGATCTTTATTTATCTAATTTCAAATACAGTTCTAGCAAATTAGGACCACGCACAAGCAGTCTTTTAAATGGGTATGCATAATCTCACCCTTGAGCCATACTTCACAAGAATTGGGACAAAGAGAAAGAAAGCTGGCTTTGTGCTTTTCATTGCCTTTGAGTGGCTTTTAGATCTCATGACCAGTTGTCTACTGAGAGTGTCACAGGAAATGACTGAGATAGATACTATTATTAGGAAAATAGAAGACTAGGTCTACTGTCCAGTCTGCTGCTGGAGGAGCCTTGCTGGTCAAGGCGTGGTAAGGTGGGATAGCTTTTAGCAGTTCTATCAAAAGCTCTCTGCAAAGATGGAATTACACTAAGAAAGCTCTGACTGCACTAGCTCTACCAATGTTGTGTTGTTATATAAATGCTACAACTGGTACAGACCGACCTAAACCTCAGAATGGTTATGCCACAGAAGCAATTAATTTTTGATTTGTTTGCTTCTAGTATTAAGGTGTATGTGTATACAATTTGACTGTGCTTCATGCTGCATTAGGAGAGTTCAGAATGTAAAAGCTCTGGAGATGCTGAAGTAATGTGTCATCGGCAATCTTTTATGTCTACAAGTACGGTGTTACTCATTTACAATTCCTTGAAAAGTATTGTATCTATCACCCCCTAATCAGAAAAACTCAAGGGCTGTTTACTTATCCCCCTTTCACTGTAAAAAGGAAACTCAACCAAGAATCAGCACATCAACCACAAATGTAATTTTTTTCTAAACAAAAATTTGATTTGAGTCAGTGTAAGAGCACCCTTTTTAACCAAATCCAAATACCAAGTTGCCAATGAGACGGTTCAAAAGGCTCACTGTTTCAGTTAATACTGCAGAGGGGAGGTAGAATCATTCTAAAATAAATACAGCAATGTTCCAGAGCCAAATGTCAAAATTTTGGAGAGATTCTAAATTCTCAGTGCTTGTTTCCAGAGGCTATGCCTATCTTCAGCCATATTCTTTTAACATAATTCTATTATTCTCTTCTTTTTGAGAAGAGAAGCCGAAGAAGTCAAGGCATACTGAATGTTACTTGGTTATTTTATGGTCTATGTGTATCATTTTGTCAAATTTTACCAAGACATTACTTGTTTAATAGAACTATGTGTTGCCCTCACTGTTAGGTCTCACTGCTTCTTGCTGGTCCTCTTTGCTTTTCTGTCATCCAGTGTGCAACAGTGAAGAGGATTCAAGCTTTTCATTTGTGAAGAGAGTAATGGCAGCATACACTTGGTAATTTGGTGAAGAAGGGGAGGGAGGAAACATTAGTGCCCAATTCTAATGTCCTCTTAACCATGGAAGTAATGCTTGCAGTGTAAAACTTGTGTGCAAAAAAAAAAAAAAAAAAGTTTTGCAGAAATTTTTATTTAAAGAGAAACCAAAGGTTAAGCTTCCTGCACTTCATTTCACACTTCATTTAGCTGTGTGGATTAAACCATATTCATTAGAAATGTGGTTGCATATATTAATGCTAAAAGCTGTATTTTGTATGTGAAGTCATGAATTATATACAATATAAGGACTGACCTCGTTTCTATTCTCTGCTGTTAATTCATGATAAACTAAAATTCTGACTTTTCTTCCTTAAAGTAAGCTGAGCTTAAATTTTAAAACTACACCTGTTAAGGAAGCTTCTCGACATTCTTTGCTTTACAACACAGTTGGAATTTTCCTTGAAGTCACTTGGTGAGGGAGAATTGGGAGTATCTTCCAGAATTCATTTACTCTTTTGCAATATTGTTGCTAAAGGACAGGTATGTGACATTTTAAAACTATTCTTCCATATCCAGAATTTAAGACTAAAATCTTGATCAGCATTGAGAGTTTCAGTCAATGTCCTGTGACTCATATGAACCCTTTGCCAAATTGAGACAGAATACACGGGAAAATAATGTTCCTTTGTGAATTTGAAGTATTCTTGTGTGTAGAATTTGAAAACTGATGGTTAAAATTGTTTGTAGCAAAATCGGCAATCTTTAGGATTGAAATTACTGTGGGGTTTTTTTTCTGATTAAGCAGTAAGACATGAGTGACTATAATTTCCACACTTACTGCAGGTGGCCTTGGATGATTACTTTAAACAATCTGGGAAATCAATAATTGTCCTGCAATTTAATGTCATTTTACTAGTAGTTAAAACTGTGTGAAGACATAGGTAAGCTATCAGACAAGCAGGTTAAACTGTATGTATAAGTATGAAGCCACTTCATAAAAGTAAACACTTTAATCACATGGTGCTGTAGTGTAACCAGTCACTGTTCTAGCTGCACACATTGTTGGTTAATAACTGCAGAATAGCCTGATGAATAGTTTCACTAACCTGCATGTAGTACTCTTAAGAAGAAAACACACACACCCACACACACACCCACACACACCCCCAAAAAACCCACAAACAAACAAAAAACCCCACCACCATGCTAATGGAAGACACCTATGTTGTCTTCACTAACCAGCTAATGGGAATTTGCTTTTAAAAGAATATTGCAGGCAGCTGTCATCTAAGAAACTGTTCCAGTCCTTCAGTTGAATCAAAGATTTGCCGAGACACAGGAAATGGAGGCATCAGTGAGATGTAGGCATTTTGCCTCAAAGATAATGGGTCTCCTTGGTGAGTATTTTCAGGCAACCTAATGTTGGGCATCTAAATATATGTTGAAAATTCTCTTCCTAACTGTTACTGTCATTCTTCTTGAAAGAGTTTTTTGGTATGTCACTGTGTAACTATCACTGGCCTGCCCTAGGATATCACTAGCCTGGACACTGCACTTCTGTAATCTAGAAGTCTTTGGAGTGGTTCTCCTGTGCTTGCCTGCTTGTTGCTCTGATCTTTCCCAACATTTGCAGCATGAATTAGAAACAAATATAATAACTCTTACTGTCTTCTAGTGGCTTCTGAAAAGAAGATGGTGATCCAAGCAGGGCTTGCTAGGATGGGACGTTTTTAGGGATGGGAGTGGGGGGAAGTGCTTGGGGTTTTTTCCTGCTGCTCAGGATTTTTTGTGCAGCAACAAAGACATGGGAGATGTAGTTCTGGACTGAGTCTCAAACAGAAGGTTCTTTCATATGAAAACATATTTTTATATTACCTTTGTACAGAATTTTCCCTATTTTGATCTCCCAAAAATTTCAGATTTATGCATTGCTCAGTTTGATTTCTTTTGCAAGGTGTTATAAAATATGTATTTTATGTTTGTTAATGTATTATAAATGCAAAGTTAGATTTTGCTTGTCTAATAAATGTGCACTGTGACGATACCTGTTTTATTGTTTTGCTAACTTGAATTCCTTGGTTCTTAATACAAAAATGAAAAACTTAAGTCATTGTGACTGTCTTGTTAGCATAAATAAATGTGTGGAGTGCATTTATTTAAAAAAAATACAAAGGGCTTAAAAAGCAGGTAATGATTAAGTCAGACAAAACGATGAATTTGTCTGAGTCAGACAAAAGTCAGAGTTAAATAAGCTTCAGACTAGTATATAGAGCTACCAGGATTCTTTTAAGATCATAGTCTTAAGATACATGAGATTATTTTTTTTTTCTTCATCTTGTTTTCCATTACTTCTGGTTACGGGTAGTCATACTAAAGTGAGTTTAAGACACAGTAATTGCAGTCTGATAGCTTAAGTATGTAGGAGGAGATTAGAAGGTCTGAGATTTTGTGTTTGGGTGTATTTAAGGACTAACTGTGGCAGAAATACTTACAATGAACATGATAATTTTGAAAAGGATTGAGAATAGTTTCAAATGTGCAAATTTATAGACTATCAGAATTTCTAGGAGCTTTGTTTTGCCAAGCGATAGCACTGAATAATGCATTGTTACAACGCTAGGGAACCTGCTGGAAGCATTGTAAACTTGAGGGGATAACATTAGGCATCTCCACTTGTGAATAGGTGTGTTGATATTTTTGTTGCTGTTTTGTAAGCTTGATTTTTTTTTTTTTTTTTTTTTAAGTGCAAAGAGGGGGAAATGTATTTTTCTAGAAGAATGAATGTACCTGGGATTTAAACACTACATAAAGCATTTAATAAACATGAAGGACTGTCCTCTTATGAAATCTATTTCCATAAAGTTGTGTCTGAAATGTACTTGGGGGGGGGGGATTGTCCTGAACACGCACTTACATTTACATGGGAAAAAGCCCAAACACAAGGTGAATTGAATTCTGAAATATCTTTCCTCAGGCAATCAGTATTAATTCTTTAATTTGTTAGATGTTTGGAGTAAATTTTACTTACATTTTTCTTTAACGTAAAATATTGTAAGTGGGAAGGGAGTGGAATTAGAAAATATTGGTGTATGTTTCTGAAATCCAGATTTCTATGGCTGGGTCTGTATTTGCGAGTATTAATTGCGTCAAGGCTACTGAAAACCTGGTTAAGAATGAACAATAGACCTTTCTTTGTAAATGGAACTTGGCAATAAAAATGGTGTTTCTAAGAATTCCCTTTCATGTTCTGTTGCTGGATTTGATGCACAAGGACATTCAGTAACATTGAAATGCAAAATTTGCAGAAGCTTGCTTTTGTTAAGAAGAGTGGTGTGCATATGTGAATGTCAGGCCTTTTAATCTCTAACCTGAAAACTGAAATAGGCAAGGTATATTTGCATTGTGTATGCAGGAAAGTCATAACATGAGAGAGAACAGAAAAGAAGCCTGTAGAGGTGATGGAAAGTAAACGAGACCAAGGGTTAAGAGTGTCTGGGCAGCATTTAAATTGTCTGTGAACCACTTCTGAAAGTGCCTGTCATGTGTGATTTCCTCCCCAAATATATCCTTGCACCCTCTGCCTCTTTTCTCTGGTGCATGTTGCCAGTTCAGTATATGGATTAAATCCAGCCGAGTTATTAGTTGGGTTCTTGTTAATTAACCTCTCCATCTATAGGAATTAATTACACTCAGTATATATTCCTTGTGAAATGTTATTTTTCAAACTAGACATTGCTCCAGAAGCTTTCTTAAGAAGAAAGTAAAGCACATAGTACTGTGAAATAAGCAAGCTAGATATCATAGGTAGGAGACGACACTGTGATTTAATGTAAGGTGTAAATATTCAAACATGGTGTATTGGGCAGAATGAGCTTAAATCTGCTCCTGGCAATCAGACTTTATAGATCACGCTAATAATACTGCTTTAAGGATACCAATTTTATAATTTGTGGTAAAGAAGTTACTTTCTGTTTGGAACTGTTTTGTGGTTCCTGTATCCTCTGATGCCTCGGAACTTTTGCAGCCTTTTGTCTTGTCACTTTTCCTCTGTTTCTGTACAAGATCTTTTTAGACTTGGACACCAAGTCAGGTTCAGCATCTTGCCCTGTGTTACTAATGGTCAGAGGTGGAATGAAAGCACAGCCTCCAGCCTGCTTCTCGTCCTGACTGGGTTAAAAATGAACTTGATAGAAACATAATGCTGTATTAGTCCGCTCTTCTCTTAGTCCCCCTGAATATGTAAGTGCAGCCACTTGAACAATCCTTTAATAGGTAAATCCACATCCTTAACATCAAGATAAGTTATTCCAGCATAGTTATTTATATAAGAAAGTGAAACTTTGTCTCTATATATGTCTTTATCAAAGTAACTCTTGCCTAAGTAAAGATGCAGCATTTGGAGATAGATCTCTTTATTCTTTGACACCTAAACTGCTTGTTTTGTTTCGATATCAAGGCAAGAGTTCACTGGGATTGCATGGATGCAGCTGTTTGGCAGGGGGTGAGAAATTGCATCCCTAACTGCATTTTTATACAGCCATGTTAGAGCTTGTGTGAAGACAAAAGCTGTATTGGCACTTTCTGGTCATCTTTTTGAATATGTGGGAATAATAACTGGGGATGCAAACTCACTGTTTATGTGAGTGTATTGCCTGAAGATTCCATTGAATTTTAAGCTGCTACCTTTTATCTCAAATAAGGAGAGGTGGTGAATGTTGCAACACCTGGAGTTGCAACTCTCCACTGGCAAAATTAGAAGAAAGGTTTCGTGCAAGTGTTCATACAGAGTTAAGGCAGTTGAGCTGATGGGGAGTAACTCGGTCAGTCTGGTTGGATGGTGTTCAGTTGTGTGTCTGCTTTTAGGATTCTACCAACAGTTTATCTGCAAACATGTCTAGGTCTTAAAATTATTATTGCTTTTGGATGCCAGTTCTCTAAAATGGATTTTAAGAGGTGAATTTTTTAGACTATCAAGTGCTTTATTGTTCAGACTTAGATTGAGACCTTTTGAAATACATTGAAAGCTTTTGTCTGCCCTCAGAAACTCATTCTACAAAGTCAGGAAATGTGCTTGTTGAATGGAAAATACCGATACCATTCCATCCTCACTGTCTTGCCCCCAAATAAAGGTTTATACTTCACATAGGCCACAGATTTATGGGGTAGGGTGTCGGGGGTTTTTTGCCTGTTTGGATGACCAGTAAGGACAGATGAAAACATAATTTTTCTCGGCTTTAGTGTGCAATAAACATTGTGACACAGGGTGGGAAAACAAGCTGTAATATTTCAAATATATCAAGTTCAACCTATTACTAAAGGGCTGGGAAATCATTTTGATCTGGTGGTAGTTACAAACTGGGGGTTATGGAAAAGTTGATTACACAGTTATACTAACATGCTCTTTATTTCCAGCTGCTGTTTGAAATTGCACGTTGTTGGGTGGGTGAGTAAAAGTGGCAGCTAGTCTATATCAACACTACAGAATTTCCTCGCTCTCAACAGCTAGAGCTACCAGAAATAGAGAAATGAGGTTCTGAAGGAGGAGAGAGGCAGAATCACCACAGTGTCTTAGAGAAAAGAATTTAAAGTCAGCAGAGGGAGGCCGGGCCTACAAAGGACAAAAGTAGTCTCTCAGTTCCTAAGAGAACCTGGTTGTAATTATAATATGTATGTGTACACACTTCTCCTGCCCCAAGTAACAGTGAAAACACCCTGTTGAGCCTCTAACATTGAGGGGAAATTGTTTGCATCTGTTGTCTCTTAAACAAAAGCAGTAAAGCAGCTAGTAGACTACGCAGTAACAATTGGGCTTACTCCTGGCTGTCACTTATGAACTGAAATAACTACTCACACTTAACCCACATGCTTTACTCTTCTGATACAGCCTGGTGGACTAGTAATTAATACTATATTATTATTAATATACTATTAAGGCTAGAAGATAAGGTCTGAAATTACATACTGCTGAGAAGGGGAAAAAAAGCCAAAGCGTTGGCAAGACTGCATGTCCTGTTAGTGCACATTTGGATCTCTTTTGCATCTTGTCTTAGGTGTAGGAAGAATGCAACTTTGTATTACTTTCTTATTGCAACAGATTTTACGCACTTGGTAAAGCACAGTTCCTCTTGCAATATTTGTCACACATCAGAGTGAGATGAGTAATAATATGCACAGGAAATTCTACTCAGTAACATAGACCAAACAATCAGCTTTGGAGGTGGATTCCTCAGCAGGGAGATGGCATGCTTAGGACAAGCTGTTTGAGTAACAAGTAGGACTGGTGAATTATGGAGAAAAGGCTTGCTTTTTGAATATGCAACAGTGAGTATATTCACTGGGTTTTTTTGGTGACTAGCACTCAGTTTCAGTTTCAACAACTGTCCTTCCTAAAACTTCATACAATCAGAAGGTGGAAGGAAAGTCTCTTCAGAATGGTCAAAGTGGAAATAATAGAAAATTCTCAGCCTCTCTTATCAAAGCATCATCTTCTAGTTTCTTAAAAGGAAATTACTTAAATTTATAATTGCCCTTGTCCTCTTTACTTTTATGTAATTTTTTTTTTTTTTAGGATGTGGAAAGGATGCCTTTTCTTTTTTGGTTTAATGCTTTACAAAAATCACAAGAAGATGGGAATTTCTTTCACATAGGCTGGTAAAATAGAGAAGAGCAGAATCTTGATCCTCTAATATTGAAAACCTTTCTCCCATAAACTGTAAGAGGGACTTTCTGTTATGATTTCAAAACATGGAGTTCAGGAAGAGCTGCTTTTTCATTTTGTTTTTCTACCAAAACACTTCGTTCTCTGAGTTAATTTTGAGGAAGACTTTAGGCCTTTCTCAGTTTATTTAAACTACAGAGAAAGTACTAAAAAAGAGGAAAATACAACAAGAAGCTAATAAAAAATACTTATCTGCAAGTTTTTTTTAAATACACGAAAATGGCTTTGCAAAATTTCCTTACCAATTCTGCACCCTAGTAAATGGATTTGGTTTGCATAGTTTTGCTTTAGGATTATATCCTGAAGGTGGAAATTCAATTTCAGGTGGCTAAAAGTAAGCAAATATCCTAATACTTCTGCCAGAAACTGGAGGTGGGAAGGAATATATCCTCATTTGGAGGGAAGCATCTTGCTTTAATAGTAGATACACCTTACTAACAAGTACTAATTGGGAAAACATGGTTAAGGTGAGAAATTCAACAGCTTTGGGGAATATCCAATGATGAGTAAACTTACCATCCCAAGGACCCTCAAGAAATCACCTGTGCAGTTTATCTTTGAGCAGAAAAAGCTACTGTTTCCTGTGATTATTTCTTAGTGTATCTTTTATTGGCCACCATAAATAGAGGATTTTCTTTTCTTTGCAATGTTCCTTTGCTTTCTGGTCTGTTAATCTGGGAGTGTTGTGACTCGATTCAGCGTGTGAAATAGTTCGGCATTTTTCTTTTGCTACTGGTTTCTAGTTAAGATCTTTATCATCTTTTTCTGAGGACTGAGAGTACAGCAGCACAAATGTAGGTAACTCGATTGTTTAGGCATGCCTTGACTGGCATGCTGATCAGTGGAGCGGGTTAATGGTCTTTTAGGTCTGCATCCATTGTGGGACAGGAGAAATTGCACAAGTAGTTGTTGTAGCATATGTGGTGAGGGGAGGTTGCCAAAAAAATTGATAGACTACAAAACAGATTCAAAATTGAGCTGGTCTGCCACCCGAAAGTTTCAGATTTGTTGAGGCTGCTGGCTTTCTATCCCTAAGGGGAGGCTTAGGATCCAATAAAGAAGCAATTCCTTCTCTAACCTGCCCAGGTGTTTACAGAGAACAGTGCTGGAGAGCCTTTAAGTACTTTCTAATTAAATTATTTCAGAAAACTATTGGAGTTATTATCCTAAAAAGAAACTAGACATTTCTGACAGCAGTTCTCTACTCAAGTTGAATTGAGTTTGGAAAGTTTTAGGTTATTGCACAGGTCTGCTGTGATTGAGTGGTCTAACAGGAGGCACTGCATCTGGCCACTGCTGAAGCTCCTGCAGCTTGATCTGTCTTGTCCTTGTAAGAGTTTACAAAGCATCAAAGCAATCATGCGTCATTTAAAATAAATTTAATGCCCTTTTCAGGGGAGGATTTTCAACTAAGACAGTAATTAGATTTTAGTTTAAACTTATTTTTGTCTATTGACATCTGTGTGCAAATGGAACAAATTAAATAAAAATAAGTGAAAGCAAAGCACCATTGAAATAAAAATCTATCTGGCCAGTAATCATCTAACCTTATATTTCCAGTATTTGTTGCCCTATTTGATACATCTGTTAATCTGTACGAATACGGTTGGGGATACATTACGAGTCCTACACACATTACTTCTATGGACATCTTGTGATTTCTGTCTGAAAGTTAAATGAAATCAGCGTGTCACAGAGAGGTGGTCTTTGAATGTGGGATTTATCCACTGCTTGTTAGCTGACACGTCCCTCCCCAGCTAGTTCAACCAATGGCACTGGAAATAGTAACTTTGGTAAGGATTATACCACCTTAGCATAGAGAGTTGGCTAAAGATAGAACAACTGGCTTCCTTATACTACTTTTTGTAGGCTGTATGGAAAAATGAAAAATTGTGAATAGTAGAATGAGTGTGTAGGCAGATATTCTTCATAGTAGGTCATACCATAAGCTCAAAATAATGTCCCTTTGTTTTGTCTGACTGGCCACAGACTTTACTGTTACCTTTTGGCTTCTCTCTGATAAGAAATTTGAAGCCCTTTGTTATTAAAGGGGTTATTAAACCCAGATATTAAAGTTTTGAAGCTTTTAGAGAAAAGACTTCAAAGTCATACAAAGAATGAAACTAATAGCTAATTTGACAGGACAGTCCAAGAGAAAAGAAACATCAGTATATAGCATTTTATATGTAGTCTGGACCTGTATTCAGGCTATCACTTAACTGGTAATATTCTTACAGATGATATGGGGTTTATATCAGATTTAACTGTGTACAGCCATACTTGCATTTAAGTCATATTCTTTCTACACCACGTGCATATCATCCTATGCAAACCCTGTTGCTGATGTGAGCAGGGTGTAACTTAATTCCAAAGTTCTTGGGAACAAGATATAAACGGCTTTGCTGCTTCTCTGTTGTGCAGTTCCCTTGAATTTGCTTATCGCAGTTTATCAGCTTCAAGGCTTTCCTGCGAAAGTGCTGTTTGCAACCACTGTCTGCTAGATAACTTCTAATTCTACCATAGCTGCCAAAATGCCACCAAAATGCCTTGGACAGAAATAGTCTTGCTTGGCTCAGCCAGATTTTGATTAAAATAGGTCTTGCAAGCTTCTTTGTGAGTTTCTGAACAGATCTTCATATTAGATGTTTTGTGGGGAGGGAAACTTGTCAAATTCTTTAAAGCCACAGATCTCTTTGAACCACAGTCTTGGAGCCTTTCTCAGTTTTTTCTTTGAAAAGAAAATGAGACCTGTTACAGGAAATCAGACCTGACTTTTCTATAGCTGCATTTAGATGAGTTCACATTGAGTGCACGGTGTACGTGTTACCCTGGCATCAGCAGGCTTCACCTCTGCTTCAGCTTACTACAACTGTGGGCAGGTGGTCAGCCTGTCTGTTTCTTCATTCACCCTTTTCAAGTGTATTTTTATAAAGCAGTTAATGGTGGACTTGATTCAGCATGCACAATGGTGCACGTGTGACGCTTAGTTCATGTTTGTAAAGTTCTTTGATGCTAAGCATTAATCTTTCTAACTCCTTGTCATAAAGGAATGTTGTTAAAGCTATTGTTCCAGTCTTACTGCTTTCACCAGGTAATGTAGTTCCCAGTGAGTATCTCTCACTGTAAAAAAACTTTTTTTTTTTCATTTGTACCATGACTGTGTCATTTGAATAACTTCCAAATGTTAAGGAAAAAGTCTTTCTCCTGCCTTCTAGGATTGTTTGATTTGGTCATAATTTGGAATGGTTCACTATTGTCCAGTCTGATTAGTTCATGGTAAGAGTTTTGATGTTCGGGGAAAAAAAAAAAAAAAAAAAAAAGCTGATTTCTTTTTAATTTAAAAAAACCCACAGTATTTCTGGAATCTTTTCCATCCTTTCTCCTTCATACTAATGATAGTAAGGAAATAATTTGTCTTCTAAGAAGTCAGACTGAATGCATGAGTCAGTCTTAGAATGTTGAAACAGTTAAGAGTCTGTATATAGGCTAAAAGAAGTATGAAACTTACTTTAAAAAGAAAAATTCATAAGAACAGCAAGATACTGCGAAAAGCTTGCCTTAAATTCAGCAATAGAAGTTATGTTGTACAGGAAAAAGCCTCAGGTATTAGTTGCAAGATTTTTTTTTTTTTGGAAAAATCTTTTTGAAAAAAAGGGCAAAAATGGCACAGTTTAAGACATTACACTACTAAAACAGTCACTAGAATGAAACATGAACACTTATGCTTCAGTGGCAGTCACATGTCTTAGATGAAACTGTAGAAAAAAAATAGGGAAATGTATTTTGAAATAATATGGAAGGGCTGGTGTAAGCGAGTAGCTCTGAGACATTCTCTTTTGCTGTCTCTGAATTAGGACCGAGACAAAGTTCCCTCTAATAGGGGACAGAATGGAAGCATTAAGTGCTGGTAAGTGTGAAGAAATCCTTAACTGCTTGAGCTTGATCAGTAACAGTACTGAAAATATGACATCCCTGAGCATAAGAATGCACAACAAAGGTCAAATACAATACATAACTGTTCATCAGAATAACTCTGAACAATCCCATTTGATCAGTCTGTTGCACAGAGTATCTGTTGAAGACCAAGGAAAGCTTGGTTTCTGTGCAGTTTTTCATGTGGAGCCATGTCTTTTAGGAAAAGATTTCTTGGGAAGCAGCTGAGAACACCTGGAATGGGAATAGAAAGTCTGTAGAAAGAAAGAAATAGGGAATTTCTTGTAAAGCTTTTTTAGATATTCCAAACTGAAGAACCAGAAGTGACCAGCAGTCCAGGCCCTATAAGACACTATTAGCAATGAAACTTAACCAAGACTTACTCATTTTGTATTTCTTAGACCAGTAATTATCCTGAGTGAATGAAGTTTATGCATCTGAGAGAAACTAGTCTATTAATTTTCAGTATTTTCAAGAAAACAAATGCAGAAGTCACCATAGCCTGGTGTTAGAATGTAGCTGTCTGTTGGCAGAATTTGCTCAGTTCCCTGGTTGATAATCTACAATACATTCTGGAAGCTGAAATTTTGGGGTAGTCCCATGACTACCCTTATTAGTGTGAAACACTTAATGTTTTATTCTTTCTTAACTCCTTACTGACTGAGCTGGATGACCAGAAGTTGATTCAAGAACTTCTCATTCTCCACCGCAGTCCCTAGTGACACTGAAACTGAAATTGTGTTCTATTAGGTGCTATGCAGACATGATTTAAGAGTCAAAACCTGTTACAAAGAGTTTACAGTCTGCAGTGATGACTTACATGATTTGAGTGTAAGGTAGTGGCATTGTTTCTGTATTAAAGATGAGGAAAGCATATCAGAGGCTGATTGCTCAAAATGGTACATAAAGTCTGTGGATCAAGAACTGAACCCAAAACAATTGCCTTTACTGATGACTGCCTTGTATTTCCAGTGGTAGGAGAAAATTATATGTAATATCTGATGTTAAAATTCATCTTCTAGATGAGATTTTTTTTCTAGCATGTATGAGGAGACTTCTCTGTAATGCTATTCCTTAGAATAGTGTGTTATGATGAATAAATAGATGTTTTGAGAAAAGTAATAGGACAAACCCAGAATGATTATTCAGCCAGTCTGGATGAGGATCGCCTGGAATATTGCCTCAGCTGCCAACAAGGGTTGATTGAAGACTAGTTTCCCATCTCCTCTGTAACCTGAAAAAAATCAGAAAGATGAATGTTGGCACAAAGTGATGAAAGTTAAAGCAACTTTCATGCAAGCCTTTCTTAGTGAAAATTACTGTACTACAGATCTTGCAAGAAGTTAGCTCTTCCGTCCAACCAGACCAGAGGCATGGGGGGCTTTTCAGAGTACAGTGGGATACACTTTTCCTCTGATGGAAGCCATGTTGGGGGAAAAAGGCAAGCAGACATACAGATTCAGTTCTGGCTAAGGACATGTCAGTGTTAGCCCTTTTTTTTTCTGTTTTAAGTATGGAGCTGTCATGTTTCTGAATTGCTTCTAGATTAAGGAAACAATAGGAAACAAAACCACAGTATTTCTCAACTCTGAGAATTAAGGTACAGTTAGTTCCACAAATGAGCAATTTTCAGATATTGCAATAGAAACAACAAAATACGCTGCCTTTGTCAGTGTTTGAGATACAGCTCAGGCTTGAGTTCTAGATCAGTTATTTACTGTTGTGGTTGGTTGGTTTGTTTTTGTTTCAGTGTAAGAAAGAAAAATGAAAAACATAATGCACCTCACCTGAAACCAGGAAGCAGAGGCCTACTTCCACAAGCTCTGAGCCGGGCCTTTGTAAAGATACAGTTGTGTGCTTGCACTGGGATTTAGGTCTGCAGCTGTATTTGGCTTCAATCCACCCAGAGAAGTAAACTTGCACTTTTTCACTCAGACACCTCAGACTGTGAGAGAACACCAGCCTTGCAGGTGGGTTTAGCTCACAGCATGCAGGGTTCGTTTTAGAGCAATTCCAAAACCATCAGCACAGTAACATGTTCCTGCAAGGTGTTCTGTTGTATTTCTGGGTGGTAGATCCAATAACCACTTCTGTATACTGAACCAGGAGGCAAGAAAGAGCAGCTGCACCTTGTTTTATTAGCTTTCCTTCTCCAGTCCAGCAGACTTGGGAGAATGGATCCTCAGCTCAATGTGCAGTGTGAAATCCTGTTCTTTATATTAAAGCAGGCACTAAAGAAACATAGTAAAGTAGGAATCTGTCATTCAGCCTGCTTGAGCCAAGAAAGGATAAAAGAATCTGGATGTGCAAGGTGAAAAATAAGTAGGTGGCCCACAGTGAACTTTACAAGCTTGGAGTGAACAAGGCAGCTTGTTGCTTCATGCTGCTTCCAGAGTCAGTCTGGAACATGTAGCAGCAGGAAGGTGGTTGGGAGCTGTGTGCTCTGAACAGTATGCAGTGGGTGGAGGTGGTTTGTAAAATGAGAGGGGATCATCTCCCTATGCAAGAGTATCATGGCAGCACTGCAGCAAGGCAGAGGCATCCTGAATTGTACTATCTACCATGCAAGGAAACTCCTGGACTTTTCTGCTACCTTTTAGGCCCTGTGGCTAACAGATAAGCTTGTGTTTACAAGCTGATTACAGGACCTAGGTGTGTAAGTATTTTGCTCTCTCTTTCATTCACAGGACCTAAGTGTGTAAAAAGTATTTGCCATCCCCCTCATTCACTGAGGATTTTTTGCCTGTCAAAGAGAATCATGTTTGGAGTGGTGCAGCCATACTGAAAATGCAGAACCACGTTCCAGCTTCCATGGTATGGTCTCTGGCCTCTAATGTAAGATCTAGGTGTAAGATTTATGTGGGGACATTAATTTCAACATTTTTATTAATAGAGACTATTTGTGTTTATATTAGTGCTCTATCTTTAATAACACCCTTTTTCTTTTGCCCTGGCGTAGGATATCATTTGGTGCACAAGATTACAGCTTGCAGTAAAATTTGCACAGCTTCTGAAAGTAAAAATTCTGGGGGGCTTTAAGAAGTAGATTAATAAGGATGATCATAAGTACATGTGTACATACAAACTCGGGAATATTCTCTTTGTATTTCTGACTTTAGGTAAGTCAACAAGAGCTGAAGTAGAGAAAGCCAAGTGAGGAAGTAGAGGGTTACCTGCTTTAGGTGTTCAGTACAGAACAATGCTGACTTCAATAGAATGGTTCTAATTCTTCCTGCAGAAGGGAGACCTGCTGGACTGATCAATGAGCCTGTTCTGCCTGGACTTCTGCTCTGGAGTCTTGTTTTGTTCCCTTTTTCCTTTTCCAGCTTCTCTCGGATGTGGTCAATTCTACAATGTTGCAGTGCGGCTACAGGGGCAATTATTGTTTGTGTGAAACTGGAGAGAAATGGGTGGTTAAGTCTGCTTCAATGTAATTAAGTCTGAAATGCCTCAGTGGTCACATTAGAAGCACTAATTTTAAGCTCTCTTATTGGTTCAGGCTATAGCCATTTGTTACATAAAAAGGCAAAGGGTTTTTTTGTCCTTCCAATGATTTTCTGTGGGAATATGAAAAAAGTGTTCTTTAAAGCATCAAGACAGTAATACCCAGTACAGACTCTTTGTCCTGCCAAAGTAAACTAGTTAAGAAACCCCAAACCATTTTTTGAATGGAAAAACTATCTAATTATCCTTTTTCGTCCATTGATGAAACAAACCATGCCCACAGGTTCATCCTGTGGGTGACTATTTCACTATTTGTGTTCGGGAGATGGACTTTTAATGTCAACTTAGTCACACAGAAGCTTAAATTTAAATTACACTTGGGAGAGTGTCATTTCAAGTGTATTTTTCCTTGCAGAAAATGGTTTAAGAAGTCATTTGCTCCTGCCTTTACCTTGCTAGTTTCCATGTCCTTGTATATATTGATGCAATTTTCTTTGGCTTGTGTGTGTTGCAACCAGATTTGATTAAGTTAGATGGATTTGAAAGTACAAAAACTTAAAATATACTAGATGGGGGAAAAGAAAGTAGAAGTAGCTTGTAGCTTTTGTGGAATTGTTGGTAGGAGTATTTTTGTCATGCTTGATCCATCAGTGAGAACAAAGGAAATACCAGACAAGTTTAGCTTAAATAAATGGAACTATGTCCAGATCTAAAATACCAGAACTTTTGTATTTTGCAGTAGCTGAGGGGTAAGTCTGTTTTATGCGCTCCCTGACAGTGATCTTTGGACACAGTCCTTATGTTGTGGAAGTTTTCTGGTTTTCATCACAGAATACGTTTTGGGCTGTTTCAGCAGGGTGCAGAATGTGTATAAAGACATTTAAAACTGACCCACTGCACTGAACAAGTGCTGCTAAGGAATGGCCTTGCACCTGCTGATCCATTGCAAACAAGAATAGATGTGGGTGGTCAATGTCCTTGCTTTTCTTGAGGAACCTGGGAATGTTTGTGGAAAAGTTTAGGAAACATTCCTTGTTGGAGTGTAGGAAACCTAAGGGTGGAGAGGCTATTGCTGAGAAATAGAAACTGAGCTCCTCCCTTGGGGACGGGCACAACAGCTGAACCAGGAGAATGAAAAGTGAAACTGTCATTGTCAGTTCAGAGATTTCAACAAAGTCAGTGATAAACAGCATTTTGAAGTTTTACCCTGAGTTTGAACTCAGAGCTGGCTTAACTCCTACAAATTATTATTCTGCTCATCTACCCTCTAGCTTTCTGCCAATGCAGCTACAGCAGCTAATATCTCAAAATGCAGGAGTTAACAAGTGGTGAAAAGCCTGTCTGCCGATTGTGCTGTAGCATGCCCATCACTGAAATAGGTATGTCATTTCAAAGTTACTTCAATTCAAAGTTGCTTTTTTATTAAGCCACCTGTGAAAATGTATTAAAGCATATTTATTCCTTTTTAAAGTGGTGTTTGAATTCCTAACAAACTAGATAAAGACTTTTTGTATTAACTAGCTTTGAGCCTGGATGGGTTATGCTGATGCTAACTTTGACTTATGCTACTAAATGGCCTAATTTCCCCTGCCTTGCAGCCTTCAAGTTACTTTTACCTCTATATAGAATCATAGAATTGTTTGGGTTGCAAGGGACCATTAAACCCTGTCTAGTCCAACCCCCCTGCAATGAGCAAGGACATCTTCAACTAGATCAGGTTGCTCAGAGCCCCATCCAACCTGACCTTGAACGTTTCCAGGGATGGGGCATTTACCACCTCTCTGGGCAACCTGTTCCAGTATTTCACCACCTCCATGATAAAAAATGTCTTCCTTATTTCTAGTCTAAATCTCCCCTCTTTTAGTTTAAAACCATTACCCCTTGTCCTATCGCAACAGGCCCTGCTAAAAAGTTTGACTCCATCTTTCTTGTAAGCCCCCTTTAGGTACTGAAAGGCTGCAGTAAGGTCTCCCGGGAGCCTTCTCTTCTCCAGGCTGAACAACCCTGACTCTCTCCTGACTCTCTATAGCAGAGGTGCTCCATCCCTCTGATCATTTTGGGGGGCTCCTCTGGACTCGCTCCAACAGGTCCATGTCCATCTTGTGTTGGGGGCCCCAGAGCTGGATGCAGAACTGCAAGTGGGTTCTCACCAGAGCAAAGTAGAGGGGCAGAATCACCCGTGACCCACTGGTTCCACTTCTTTTGATGCAGCCCACAGTATGGTTGGCCTTCTGCGCCGCCAGTGCATATTGTCAGCTCAAGTCCAGCTTTTCATCCACCAGTACCCCAAAGTCCTCCTCAGCAGGGCTGCTCTCAATCCCTGCATCCCCCAGCCTGTATTGATACCAGGGTTTGCCTGCACTTGGCCTTGTTGAAACTCATGAGGTTCACATGAGTCCACTTCTCAAGATTGTCCAGGTCCCTCTGCATGCCATCCTGTCCCTCTGGCGTGTCCTCTGCACCACTCAGCTTGGTGTCATCAGCAAACTTGCCAAGGATGCGCTCAATCCCACTGTCTGTGTCACTGATGAAGATATTAAACAGTACTGGTCCCAATATATGACACTCTGATTGTTTGATATCTTGCCTTCTAGTTACTGAAGATGGGTCATGGCATTTTTGGGAGATAAACATGCATTGGATGTTCAACTTACAGCATGGAAGGGGAAGCCTTAGTAGCACTGGGAAGTTAAACATATGAAATTCTCTTCTAGGAGTAGACTTCATTCAGCTTCTCACCAAGGAAATGTTCATTTATGCTGTTTGCTTCAGCAGGCACCTCCTGAGGGCACAGTTTCAGCTGACCCATGTAACCAATCACATGCTGTTCTCTGACAGCACTTTATCAGCCCATTAAGCCAGGGCTTTCAGCCAGTGAAAACATAAGATACTTGGCAAAGCATTTGTAATGACTAAGTGCTGTGGCAGAATAATGGAATCTGAGGTCTCAGAAACCATCAAGTGTGTCTGTTTCCAGCTGATAATCCCATGGAGACATCAAAATGGAAAGTGAAGAATACCAAATTGAAGGAGGCAGTATGCAGTGTTTGGATTTACTGCAGGGTATCTTGCAATAATCCAAACTCTTTCCAGAGTTTGATGCTCAGTGCCTGAAGACCTTGCAGAGAAGGATGTTTTCTCCCCCTACCTTGCCGGTGTTTTACAGGCGTTACTGTGCTATCTTGCCTGTACCATTTGTTCCTGTCCTGTTCAGAAAGTTTTTTGTGTTTTGACAAGAAGTGCACTTTGGGCATACATTTTCATAATCTTGAAATAGTCTGATATTGAGGACATGGTCACATTATCAGGAGAGGAGGCAGATGGAGGCTTGAAGTATGCTGTGCAGGTTTCCAGTCACTCTCACCAGTTATAAAGTGTGAATGTCCATTTGTTTTGGCTGATAATCTAGGTCCTTTCTGACCACTTTCTTATCACAGGTGTGGGATATCAAGACATGCCACTTTCTGTCAACCATGTTTTTGTTTTTCACTCTCTTGGTATGCATTTGACAAGCTTGCTTTGGCATCTTCCATGTCTCCCAGCCTGTTTCCAAATAACTGGCTTCCAAGCTTCTGACATTCTCTGGCGAGCTGTCATCTTCCCATAGCAGAAACTCTCCTGTCACATCACTGTCTGTTTGGTATTGAGAGCTAACCTATATGGCTCAGATGAAAAGCTTTTTCGCACTCAACTTGGAGAGTCTGAAGACAGAGTGCTCCAACAGTTCAGTCCATTAAGGCAATGCTACCCTTGTTGAGCCAAGTGGGTTGTCAGTGTTTGAGATTTAGTTTATTTTATACTTTTTCTAGAAGGGTGCAAAGAACTGAGGAAACTTTTTGAACTTGTTTACTAGCAAAGATGTTCAACATCTCCATTCTGTGCATGAAGAATCAAGTGACAGCAGCATGATTCCATGTCAGCTTCAGCTGGTCTGCTGTGGGTCCTGGTGTCCGCTGTACAGCCCTGCCTCTCCTCTCCCTCTCCATTGTCCTGGTTTTTATCTGTCCTATAAATATCAGTATACAAAGGGACAAGATTACTTCTGTTCTTAGTCTGAAGTATTGGGTGAAAGGCATTGAGCAGATCCGTGGGATTTGCTCTGGTTAGGGATTAAAACAGTACTTGCAAGCAGTCCTTAGTGGCATGATGACAGCATCCTTCCCATTTAAAACAAGGGCTGAGATCATATGAAACAGATTTCTTCTACATGCCTAGAAGGGGGGGAAGGAGAAAAGCCGGATGCCTTACTTTTGAGTCATCGTGTCCAGCATCAGAGCCAGAAGAGTCTGTACTCTTTTGTTTTGGTTCGCTTTGTTCTTTGGAGCATGAGGAATGGTCTAGAAAGGGAAGATCCTGGCTCAGCCGATGCAGGGTATGCAGTCCAGGGGCTCAGTTCCAAGTGCAAAGATTATAATTTCTAAAATGCTTATTTCTGCACTAACACAACAGGCATGACTGGGCTGTGCATTTGCATTTGGGCTTTTCCCCCTAAGGTCCAGACAGTGTCTCCATCTGTGTGTTGCTCACAGAATCGAGGCCCAGTGTGTTTGAAGTGTGCTGAGGTACAGAGCACCCCCAGGCTCTGCTGCCACAGCAACAGCAAATAGGTTGGAGTGCACACTGGGGGAGCTGTCTGGCAGGTCATATGAATATTTTGCAAAACTTTAAATGCAGGAGTGGCAGCTGGGGCTGACTACAACTGTATCAGAGTAATGCAAGTGATAGGATTACAGGCCACACTTCTACCAATGTGCCCGTAAACTGCACTAAGGAATTTTTGTGGGTGTTTTTTTGTTTTTTTTTTTTTACAGATGGGTTGAAGCTCTTCTCCCTGGTGAGTATTTGGCGCCCAGTCCTAGATGTTAGAGTTCCTTCCTACAGAGCAAGCCCAGCTGTGGTTTCTAGTATTGCTTTATTTTCAGGACTTGTGGGAGACTGGCATTAGCACTCTTGATGGGAAGGCAGAATCGGACAAGAAAGAGTTGCAGGCTTTTTTAGCAGGGTACTTCCAGTACTGGCTGGTGCTATAGCCTTGATCTGATGAAGCCAGCAGAAAACTAGGCTTATTCATTTTCCTCACCAAGCTTGTAGCTATACCACCTCAACCTTGATATAACCAACAGCCATGTCAGAGGGATGGCACTGCAGCTCTAGAGATAAACCTCTTTTGTGCAGTCTGGGTATTAACCATATCGATGTATACTTGCAAGGCTGTGACTTTGGTGCAGCTGAACTGATCTCAGTGTTAGAGACTTATTCTTCCAACTCTTGTCCCCTTCTCCCTCAGCACCAAGCAAGGCTGCTTCTATACAGAAGCTTTTTCCAAAACTGAGAGTTATTTTTCCACTGAGTGTTTTCTTACTTACTCACTGATTGATTTAAGGTGTTCCTTTGTGCCACCCATAAACTGGTATGACAGTGTTCTAGTAAATGCCTCAGTTTCTGTTCATCAGTTCTTGAGATGCTGCAGCTCAGTAGAGTTAGTTAACTTTTTACAAGACCGTAAGTTTCACTTTCAGGTTCTTGGATTTACTGCATTTCCCTGATGCAATGAATGGTAGGGCATTTGTTTAAATATAACTTTTCTCGAATTCTGGAATAGAAGTAGTAATCTTAAATGTTTCTATTTGGTTTAAGTAAATAAAAACTTGCTTTCGTGAAATAAAAAGATGGACCTCTTCTGATTTCAACATGCACATCTCTTTTTTTAATAAAAAGATGTTTAGAAATATCTACTGCTGTGACATTTCATCATTGCCTCACAATTTAAGCTAACCTTTGTAGTCTTTTATTTCCCAATAGGAAATTTCTGAGCAAACCTCACTTGTCTCTGGCCCCTTTCCTTGTCTTCTTCCTTGCTGCTTATCACGGAACCACAGAACGGCAGGGGTTGGAA
>KL260368.1:6854-38471 GCA_000699545.1 Podiceps cristatus
GTAATTCCCGTGGGAATGAGCAGATGCTGTTTCGATCGCAGATAGCAGAGTCAGGTGCTGTGGAAACTCTAAGCTCTTTCTGTAGAGGTTTTCTGTTGTGACTCGGACCCCTTGGGGCAAGCCGCTGCGAGGCTCCTCATGCCCCAGGATGCCAGCACACTGCGCACAAGGTGGGCAGGGTACCTGGTGCCTCTTGTGTCCGTTCCTGGGGCAGAGCTGATGGTGACCTTCTCCATGCACCGGGAGTGAACCTCGGAGCAACCGGCCTTGTGCTTCAGCTGAAGCTACTGCAGCTCTGGAGACGGCTGCTGGGATGGGATTAGGAGGCCAGGAGGGATGGGCAGCACTGCATCACCTTACCTCAAGATGATATGGAAAGGCTCTGGGGAGGCTTTCACAGCATGGCTGGACAACGTCATGGGTGACCTGGTCTATTGTTGGTGGTAGATGGTGTTTTTCCAAGTGTGGGGTTGGGCTAGAGACCACCAAAAGTCCCCTCCAACTGACATTTCTATGACTCTGACATTTGTTTTGATGGAAAACCAAACAGGCAATCAAACAGTGTTGCAAATAAATAAATAAAAAGATCAGAAAACCTACAGTGTGAAGTAAAACAGAACCATGAAGGAATAAATTAGATGAGAAAATGTCCAGATATTTTGCAATAAATTCTAACGACAGATTTAAGCAGAAAAGAAAGGGACCAAAGACAGGCCTTTGAACACCTGAAGGGAAATAAGTTATTTATTGAAGTTAATGTTGAAGTTAATGGGACTTTACAGCAAGGAGATTACAGCAGCATCTGTCAAAAGCTGCAATGACAGACATGGTAGTAAAACAATAGCCAGAGAGGTGAAGGTGAAACAGGAATGTATTACAGCTGGGGCAGTTGTAGCATGAAATGGGTGAAACACAATAAGAAGGTTGTAAAGCCTTTTTTTTTTTGCCTTTTTTTTTTTTTTTTTTTAATAGCTGTTCTCCAAAAGTGATGTCTCGCCTTTGAAGACAAATTATTTTGGCTAAGGAGTCCTTGAAGCGCTGCTGTACAATTGACATTGACAGGCAAATCCCCATTGCTGTGCCCACGTACGTACTCTGTAGACTGGCTCCAGGGAGGTGGCATCATTTAGGGTGGTTACCTAAAATGCAGGCTGGCTTGTGGTGCCAGTGTGTAACACTCTGTGGGTCAATGCCTGTGGGCACTGATTGTCTTCCAAGGACAGAAAGCACTTTCCGCAGAGCTATAGCCAGGAAGAGTGGCGCAAATGTTCAACAATTATGGTTAAGGCAGGGGGACAGAGAGCATGGCTCTTCCTCCTCCACTTCTGGGCAGAAGGTGGAGTCATTCAGGATGCATTCTTGATGTTATTTTGGACACTGAGAAAGCCAGGCTTCCCTCTCTTCCTCTTTTATTTATTTACTACTTTTTGGTTGCCACATAGGAACCCCGGGGAGGATGGGCTTCTCGCAGACCAACCCTAGGAGCTGTTGAGTGAAAATTATGTAAATCCTAAGAACGTTGTATGTGTGACAGAAGCTGTTCAACAATGATCTCTCTCTGGTACGACAAGGATTCATTAAATGTAACTGCTTGGGAACCAAGAAGGGCAAAACAACAGGTGGAGGCGCTTCAAAAAGCAGCTGGAATGTGGCAGCCGGTGTCACCGGAGCCTCATTTGCTCCAATAATGAGGCGCGCAGTGATACAAAACCAACATGGCATTTACAGTTATGGCATGATAAATGTTCTCCTGTGCTTAACAGCGTATCACAGAGTTTTTATTCCTGTACATGGAGATTAAAATAATTTGATACGAGACCTTGTTTTTGCTCATCCCAATAATGACCAGGAAGTCTTTGTAATTTGGTCAAGTGCATGAGCGAACCGGACGCTTGACAAAGCCCCTGAAGCTGCTGTCATTTGCTCAGCTGCCCACTGTGGTGAAATGATTGGGTGTAGCTATGGACACAGCATGGTAGAACAAGGATCCATGTGCACTGTGGGAAGCATGGTACTTTTTGGTTTCTTTAAGCGGAGAGATAAATCTCCTCCTGGCCAGCTGGCAAGCACAGGAAACCATGTGAGATTCATGTCCTACAATGGCCATGGGCAGGTGTATCGCTTCCAGGGGATGGCCTTGATTATTCTATTACAAGAACAACAAAATGAAAATTATCCAAAAGCCTGGTGTCTGGGAGACAGGGAGCAATGCCTGAGTAGCTGTCTTGTAGCATGTCCTCCAAAGCTAATGCTTAGGCTTGAAGAAGGATATACCATCTGTGACCAAAGAAACTAACTCAGTTTTTCTGAGATGATTTCCACGAAGAGATTGTCTCTAGCACATTGTTCTATGAAGATACACTTGGACAGGTAAATGGTTTTAAACTTATCACAGACTTTGGAAGGAAAAAGCATCTGGGCTTCATGGAGGAGCAAGAAATAACATGAGGATGCTGATTACACCATTATGACCTAAAATAAGTCAGTTGCCCACTTGCTGGAGGGCACTGGGAGAAGCAGAAAAGTCCTGGGCACTGTGTCAGCCCTGCTCAGCAATGACGAAAACATCTCTGCATTGTTTACACTGTTTCCAGCGCAGATCCAAACCACAGCCCCACACCAGCTACTGTGAAGAAAATGAACTCTATCCCAGCCAAAACCAGCACAGGTGAAAATACATTCTTCTGGTGAAAATACAAGGGGACATACTGTTTCACAGGCTGCCTCAAAATGTTAACATTTGCTTTTGCTCCACCTGAACTTGAAATGGCAAGTGTCTTTGCAGCAGAAAAGAACTGTGCCAGAGGAATAAAACCCTCCACAATAAGTATTGTCTGCAGTGTTGTCTGGCTAGCACTCCAACAGTTGTCTGTAGAAGTAAGGCTTTCAATTTCCAGCAGTTAAGAAAACTTCATGTTTAAAAAAAAAAAAAAAATCCCGTGCCTGGGAGCAAAAGCAGCTGATTTGTCAGACAAATCTGCAAATTCTTCTAGTGCCAGTGGGTCCATTTGCCCCAATATTTATTGCATCTAAGTTTCAGGACACTGTGATCAGAACCACAAATGGAACAGAAGAGGAATAAACCTGTAGTGAATTCAGAGCTGGGGAGAAAGCAAGTGAGCACAAAATATCTGTTGTTTCACATCGCCAAGGACAGTCTTTGCTCGGGGACATTCAAGTTGAGCGTATTGATTTCTGAAGTAATTAACACATGGTTCTTCATGATCCATTTACCCTTTCTAACAATATATGTTCAGACAATGACAGTCCAAAATCAGGACTGCTCTTGCTGTGGCAAAGATTTCAGAGAGAATAAAAATTATCATACCAATTTCAGACAGCACAGCTAAATTAATAAGCATCCTATAAAAATTGAATTCCTCTCTTTTTGAAGGAGAGATGGAATTTAAGGAAAATGTGTTGAACTGAAGCGTGAAGGTGAACTCTGGCCAGAGGGCACAACTGGTGTATGAAGCTAATTGTTCCACTGTTCTGAACAGACCTGAACATCAATTAGAGGAATTTTATCCTTGAAACTTAAAATTGTCTTCAGTATGGCACAGGCTTGGAACCTCAATAGAAAAGGCTAACGAAAGATTTATCCCAAAGTACGGGTTTGGGGAACATATTGTTGTGACTATGGAGTCAGTGGTCTATAATAATATTGAAAAATGTGTTTCATTTAAGTTAACAGTAATATGGTCTTCTGTTGGCGGCTCCTTATCAAAATTTTACTGAAGAAAGATGAATTCTTTGACTTAATGGGCCCTCTTAAATGTTTTGTGTAGAGTTGTCTGAAGCTTAGAGAGAGAGAAGAACAAAGATATGAAGAACTTTTAAGGTGCTCTTTTCTGTTAAAGAGTGTCTGTGTTTTCAGGTTTCTGTAGTGTACTCTGGTGCAAATAAAATGGCAGGCGTAATTTAGACAGGAAAGGAGATCTGCCATCTGTGAAAGGCTTTGTACCCAGAAAACAAGTTGTAAGACCAATAGGTTGTACGCTTTGAAACTATATTTATAATTGCTTTTTCCTGTGGCATGGGAGAAAGCAGACGGTGAAGGTACAAGGTCATCCTCCTCCTGTTTCTTGTGTACATCAGCAGTTGTCTTCCAGCAGAGAGAGAAGATTCAGCTGGGTCCTGCCCTCCTAACAGACTCAGGTTCAGACTCCTTTCACTCCTTAGCTTTGATTTTTACTTAGGCAGTCATTATTGCAATGGAGGAAGATAAACAGGAGCAAATCCTCTTATTTTCCATGGCTTTTTTTCCTTTCAGCCAGCTATAGACTGTGAGTAACCTAGTACATGAACCAAGAAAAGGAAGGGAGAGGGGTTAGGGAAGGAGGAGAAATAGCACAGTGAGTCACGCTGTCCACTATCTGCCTGAAGATCTATATTTTGCTCCCTTCTTAAATATAGAAATGATTTCATTCAATTATTAACTCTTGCCAACTAAACCTTTGGTATGAAGGGGGCTCTTGGATGCTGATTCATAGTGATGGTTCTTTAAAGGAAAACTGGAGCAATCATGTATAATCTCTGCAATAAATCTTGACTAAAGCAGAAGATATGTATGTAAAAATGCTTTTATTCAGTGCCTGTCACTTCTGTGTCTGTTAAACTGTGAGCGACACTAATGACAACTGGTAGGTGTTTTTCCACAGAGATTGTCTTGTGGACTCCAGATCCCACTCAAGTGACAGGTTTTAAAGCATAACGGGACTTTTCTTTAACCTATGGAAGCTTCCTACCACCCACGTAATCTCATGGTGGTTGAATAGTCCGAGTTTGGAGGCTCACGCTGTGCCAGCTGCTCCCGGTAGGTCACCATAGGCACACAGGCTACCTGTGATTTCGCATGACGTCTCACCTCGGCATAGGGGTAATAACCTCATCTTGAATTCAGGTACAGGCATAACACGAAGGTATCGAACACCAGGTTTTCTTTCCCACGTGGGACGCTAGCTCATCTCTGTAAGTTAGTAAGCAGAAGCACATACTCGCTGGATCCGCCTAGCAAGGATGCCACACTGTCAAATGTTGCATTGACTCTGCACTGAGGTGTTGAGCGTGCCATTGTATCAGTAAGGTGACTTTGCTTTTAGTGGTTTATGCTTCTTTACCAGGAGTTACTTTGACAGGAACAGTTTGAGGGCTGCATTGGAAGTTTTAGGATGGGAAAATGTGCTGGGCAAGGCACTATCATCTTATGAGCAAATTAAAGACATGAATTTGAACCAATAGGTAGATTAGCATGTTAAAGAAGAATTTCAAATATCTGAGCTGCCCTGAATTGTTGTGGGAAGAGTTTTGAATCTCCAGGAAATTTCACTACTTATTTTACAATCTGAAAGCTAGATGGGAGTCAATAGTGGGAAATATTTTATTCTTCCATGGGAAACAGGTGATTTGGCATCTGTTCATCTTGTATCTGTGATGGTGGTTGAAGGTAGATACTCAGTTAATGCTCTCCTTCCAGACTGATCGAGTTCTTGGTTGCAGGGGGCCTCAGATGCTGAAATCATAATCAAACAATGCACCCTGCATTCAGAGGCACTGTGATAAAATAAGGTTGCACTTTGAAAAAAATGTGTGTTACTCTGTTTTCTTTTACCTGGGACAGACCAATGATATGCGTTTCATCTTGGTTTTCAAAAATTATTAGCCTTTGTTTCACCTTGCTTGCAAAGCTTCACTGACGAGTGCAGCTTTTCCTTTTGTTTCAAAGCTGTTTCGTATTTCCAGGATCAACTTCGCATTTTTTTTTCCATGAGCTAAAACACCATGAAGAAGGGAAGGGGAGTAATAGCTTTGGCTCTCCTTAAGTAAGAGCTGTGTGAACTTCTACCATGCAAATGGCCAAGATAATCTGGGCCCTTTATTCTTAATCTGATCTAATTGTTTGAGTTTAGCCTTAATTGCCGGTTTGGGTTTGTTGGTATGGTGGTGGAGTGGTGGTGCAGCAGACCATAGTCCGAAGGAGACCCCCAGACTCCTTTCTTCTTGTGGCTCATCCCTTCCTGCAGCTTAAGATAGGTGTAAGCAAAAGCTATTGTAATATTTGAATCCTCAGATCGGAAGGAGCTTCCTCAGAGGTGTCCATCCCTTGAACCAAGTGCAAAAAGAGGCAGGCTGTGCAGGAGCTCAGGAGCCCATGCCTGCTCCGCTCCGTTTCCTGGCTGTCTACCTGCCTTAGTTTGCTGGGGGGTTTTTGCCCCGTGACTGAAAGCAGGAAAGCTGCTTGGCCACTGGATCCTGTCAATCCAATTCGCTCCTGTCGTGGGAGGAGAAAAGGGCCCAAAACCTGGGAGATGGAGTGGTGCAGTGCATGCGGTCGACCTGCCACTGACTCCCAGGCGAGGGGCCTGCGCAGGAAGAGGCTTTGCTTTTTCCTTCAAAAGCTGTTCTGTTTAAGAGGGGGGGAACCCCACTGGGAGACAAAGGGGAAGAAAAATAGTGAATGGAAATAGGTACAGCCAGAAATTCAGACCTCGGATGAACACCCAAACCAATTTGTGGCACGCAAGGGTGCGTTCAGCAAAAGGGCTGAGCTGAGGGTGGTGGCAGTGGAGGGATGCCACGCTCCAGAAGAAAGGCTTTAAATCTTTTGTTCCCCACACTCAGGCAGAAAAGCAAAAGAGGGCTGGAGTTTATTTACCTTCATAGCTATTTTGAGGACAAGACTTCACTGCCTAAATCCATTCTTTCCTGCAAATGTAGCAGAATCTAATTTATTTCTCAAAAGCCGTTCCGAGTGAGTGCATGAGAGAAGGAAGCTTATTGGCATTCATACTATTACTTACTTAAATGCAGATTTGTGTAGTGAGGCAATTATGTATTGATTAAATTGCACACCAATGAGAAGCATGTGAGCATTTCCTCACCTAACCAGCAGCATTGACTTATTGAGTATGTCTTGATAAGTTAACATGGACAACAACTATAGACAACTACTGTCATTTGCACTGCAACCGCCTGTTATAAAAGAGTATTCTCAGGCAGGGAGGTGAAGCCAAAAGTAATTTGATCTTTGCAAGCATCTGTTTTGGACAATTATTGCTGATTAAATTTATTAACAATCACTGGGGAGCTTAGAGCTAGCACTTTGGATTTACCTTCTGTGGGAAGGAGCGCTTTGGCAAAGGTGTGTCTGAACTTGAAACGGGAAAATGAAAACATAAATCTGGATAACATTTGTTTCTTAGGATTCACAAAGTGTTAGCAACAAACCGTGGAAGCACTGGGGCTTTTTTTAGCAAGGGAGGCAGAGAAAACAGTTTCAACTTGGAAGTCTCACAGCCAGCACTTGGGTTTTATAACATGTTGTGGTTGTACACAGGGAGGAGGTGAAGACGGGAAAAGCTCTGACCCTGAAGAGGGTAATCATGAACTGTGAATGATCGGTGCAGCCTGATTCATCTCCAGCATTTATGTCTATCTATGGAAAGATATAAGAGCATCAAATTCTACACTCGCCCAATAATGCCAAGTCTTCGTTAAGGAGCAGATTTGTCACCATCAGTACTATTAGTACTACATTAGAAAAGCAATGTCCCAAAGGAGATCAGGGTTTCCTTATCAAGACGAAACACGAATCATTGGCCTGCCCATGGTAAAAGGGAACAGAGTAACTTACGTTTTTCAAAGCTGAACCATATTTTTCTACATTCTTGGTACAAATGCACAGTAAATCCTTGCCTGCTCAGACAAGTTTGAATCAGCCCTAGTTATACATGTGTGCTTATAAAGATCAGTTATGTGCGTGTCCCTTGCTGGGTGTCCTCTCCCAGCCCTGGCTGACAAAGGCAAAGTTACTGGCAAAGCTCTCCAATTATGCCATGCAGGTTACACAGATACGTCCTGCTTCACGTAGAAACTATTACTTTAATGCCAAGTCCAAAGAGGAAGACCTTAGGCTGCAGAACTCACCATCTGAGCAGATCAAGTGGGAAGGTGGAGGTGCAACAAATGATTTGCTCCGGGCCATGCCGTGGCTGTGGGGTGCAGCGAGGACCCCCTGGGGACCCCGTGCCCTGGGGGAATGGTCCCTCATTCCCGAGCAAGTGCAGTTTCTTCCTCCCTTGCTGCGGGGATGGGCTGATGGGGCAGCGCTGCCCCTCCTCCCTGGGCTGCGATGGAGAGGGAGCCCGGGGCCCGCTGCTGCGTTCGAGGCGTCGCAGAACAGCACGCCTGGCATTCAGCACGCGCTTGGCATCTTCCAGACCCCCCGTGAACATTAAGGGAATATTCTTTGCTGTGCCATACTGAAGTAAGGGGGATAACAGCACTAATACAGCTGATCCCTGTTTTTCTAGCCTGCATGTTTTCCTTTACATTTGGCCCTTACTGACAGTGGAATCATTCACAAGGATGTTTTGGTTTGTCTTGTAATTTCCCATCTAATGGCATTTTTAACAGATTTGTTAAATGGAACAAGGTCACTTGCTGCTTGTGGCATGCTTTGTTCTTTTTTTCTTTGCTTTTTAGGGCTGTTTGGTGTTTGGCTCTGGGTAATGCCAGTTTTGATTGCTCTCCTGAGTTTCTTGGTGGAAGCTTGAAGATGTTGTTGACTTAAGCTGCTTGCCAGTTGTGTTTGGTTGTGTAATTGCCCATGCCTCGGTTTCCAGGTTATTGCTGGGTTGTGTAGCATCTCTGACATACTCAAAATGTTTGCAAAGAAAAGAAAATGGATATCCTGTACTCCAAACTGGTTTCTCTGAGTGCTTAGGCGATGTGAATATGGGCACTTTAATTACCTCATCCTCTTCTAAAAGAAGCGGTCCCCATGGAGAGATCACAGGGATGTGCCATTTGGAGCCCGGCCTCAGGCAGTCCTGCCTCTGCCATCTGGAACTGGCACCAGCGCGCGCTGCCTCCCCTCTGCCCACGGAGCCTGAGTGGGTACCTGGTGCTGCACCGTGCCGCGCATCAACCCTGCACCGTAGCATCTGGGGCCCAAGGTGGGTTTTGATAGTATCTTGAGAGTGGATAGGACCAGAGACACTGCGTTCCCATCTGTATTAGTTCTTCTACAGAGAGTGACATTTTAAAATGAACCAGTAGGAAATGCTCACAAGATAAACTGATGAAGGAAGGGCCCAAGCCTTTCCCTGTGCAGTTGCAATTTCCAGTGCATGTCGGGGAGGTTGGGAGGGACTGGAAGGCTGGTTTTGTAAGAGGGGCAGGGCGTTCCACGCCTGCCCTGGTAGAGCACACACCTGGGGCTGTGCCTGTCCTGATGACTTTTCTTCTGCTTGATGAGCGACCTGAGGAAGGTAAAACATTGGTATGGCATACTAAGGAAAGTGAAACTTGCTCCTTGTAGGTGATTTTGTGCAAGCTGGGAAAATGATTGAATGATTTGCCTGCTTTGCAGTAAATGCTATCCAGCCAGTTTCCACAGCGAAGGCCTTGCTAACCTGGCAGAACCATCACTGATGTTAGCAAGTGTGAAGTTATTCTCCATATGCACATACTCGGTTAGCATGCCACCTAATTTATTATCTGCTAGGGTAAGCTAGTCAAATTACAAGGACATCACGACGAAAGCAGCAACATCATCAGCTAGGTTATGTGTCCTTGGTCCTGCAACTAAGTTCAAGTTAACAAGGAGCTCAGGCTGAGCTGCGTATTCTGGCTCTGTATGTGTGACTGGCTTAACTGCCTAATAACCAGGCTGCTGCTTTCTCTGTGCTGCAAGTCTGCTCAAGGCTGCTGCTGCAGAAAGGACAGACGGGCGCTTGGGGCCCATTTCAGCACTGGCTGACAGCATAGGTGTCCATGTGGAGCCCTGCTTTTGTATTTTCCTTTAGTGAGTCTCATAGTCTATATGATCGTCTGAAGACTATGACTGTGTTCGTTTGCTTGCTTGCTTGCTTTTTCTGTAGATGAGCAAACCCCTTCTCATATTCCCCCAAATCCTCTCCTAAATTCCTTCCTTTCAAACGGAGAATGAACTGCCATGGGATTCAGAAGTAGTTTGAATGGGGATTTCAGGTTGGCCCATTAAAGACACAGAAGAATCCCCAAATCAGGGTTGGAATTAAGTCTCCGTTTCTCCAGTGCATCTGAAGTTTAGGTCTAGAGTTTTGTCCTGGTCTGCCCCTCTCAGGTGGCACAGGCCAGGTAAGTGCAAATGTGCTTTTTTACCTTTTGAAGGAAACAGGTATTTGGTTTGTAACGGAGGGAAATGGACAGTGTTACACTGCTCGGATCCCACTGATTTGCAGGGAAGTTGTACATTCGATGCAGGAGAGCCTGTAACTTGTCACTCTCGCACAGATGAGCCCGAGTGGCTGAGGTGAAGCCTATGAAGATGTAGATGGCAAAAGATTTGTTAAAGTATCACATGGCAAGTCTGTATTATGTGTCTCGCTGTTCTGTTGGTGAAGGAGCCAAAAGATGAAGTCCTGAGGGATCAGTTACTGTACGTGTAAGCCTTCTGCCAAGGCCTGACTGGCAGCAACAGGAGCCACATTCAGATTTTACCCCATCTAGAGACCTGGGCTCAGCGGGCTGATTATCCTGGCACAAACAATTGCCTGAAGAGGCAGAGTTTTGTAAAGGCAGAGGAAACAGGAGGGTGTCCAAATATACTGTGCCTCGTTCCTTTTTTTCCTAAAGAATGTCTAAATTATAAAATTTAAAACAAGGCTATTTGTCACTTCTGCACCTTTGTTCTGGAGGTAGTTAGGAAACCTCTTCCTTTCCCCATGCTTCGGAGGAGTTGGATGAACGTAGCAGAGCTTCCCACCTCAGGATTCCCGACACTACACTGACTGCAAACAGATCTCTACTTCATGACAAGGCTCATTGTTTAAAGAAAAAATGCCCTCCCAAACACAGTAAGAAAATATATATAAAATAAGTGTCTCACAAGCCTTTGATTTATTTTTCTCCCTTCTGAAGTTGAGAGGTTGCTTTTTCTCCAGGCCCACTGCGGTCGGTTGGGCTGAGCGTTGCCCACCCTGGCGAGGCAGCCTCTGCCCTGCGGTGAAGGTCGGTGCAAGCACCCATACAAACTCTCCGTAGCAGGAGGCAGAGGATGGAGGCCACCAAGCAAAAAGACGCACAGGACGGTGCCAGAAACAAAACCAAAGATGATGCCCTTCAGGAAGAAGGCTTTGCTAGGCTGTGGTCTGGGGTGTGCTTGAAGGAGAGAGAGAAGTAAGAGTGAGAACAGAATAAGGAAAAGAAGCAGAAACAGTTGTGAAACGCTGATGACAAGAAACAGAGAAAAAGGCTAAAAGTAGCTCTTGGCAGCAGATTCCCTCTGGTGCACAGGGAAGCAGGGCACTGCATTTTGTCCCCAAGTTCTGCAAAGGTTTTCAGTTTCTCTTCATACTTGGGTGACCTGCTCGGTGTTTGCATGCAGATGGGTAATGTGTTCTCCTGATGTTCAAAACAGTCACAAAGTGACTGGGGTGAGAAGGGCGAGAGATGTAGGGAGGCAGAGGGAGAGACTAAGCGGAGGCTGTCGGAGCAGAGCTCGGCTGAGCCGAGGTGAATCAGAAGGGGAAGCGAAGGTGGGTAATGAGGGGAGAAAGGCCCAGGGGCTGGGAACAAAAAAGGGAGGTGTAAGACTGTGGGTAGGAGGTGTGGGAGTGGTTTGGGGGGGGGCTTTTTGGGTCCCCAAAATCCATCCCAGTGAGGAGCCCGGCTGGGTTTGCCAGCTGCGCTGGCAGGGTGAGGCAGGCGCAGCGGCAGCAGCAGGCGCAGCGTCGGGCCCCGGCTCCCATTTTATTTGAGGCACTGATCATTCGGGGCTGGTTTAAAGGCAAGCAGTTCTTTAATTCGCACATTTTATTGCTGTCCTTTTTTGTCTTTCAGAGATTAAGAGAAACATTGGCTGGGAAATGAGCGTATCTAAAATCAGCTGTTAATTGCCCTGTGCGTGACTGTGCTGCATGGGTTCCCGGCAGCAGGTGCTCGGTGATGCCTCCTGCCTGTACAAGGTACGGTTTGGTGGCAAGTGTTTTGGGTGGCTCAGGGATGTAACCCTGCTGGCATTTAACATCCTGGAAGCTTGATTAACACTGAAGGGAACACTGAGGTGCTTTAGCTCACTGCCGTCTTCACTTCTCATGCATCAAATGCATGGAAACATGCTGCGAATGCACAAAGAAGAAGATTTAATATTGATGATGCAATACTGTAGCGTTGGTTCAGTGGCTCTCCAGTGTTATCCAACACATCTTCCTCAGCAGAACATTGTTAGTGAAATGAGATTTTATTAAAAGCAAGCAGCTCAGTGTATCGTTAAGCATTCAGAGCAACATCTCCATTTCCTTTCTAATGCTGTGGTGCTGAAAACACATCCCATTTCAAAAGTGAATGTTTAACTACAAATGTAATTTGCGAGAAAATATTTTTTTTCCTCTTTTTGAAACCTGCTGAAAACATGCATATTAGCAGAGCAGCCTTTCTTGCAGGGTTTTAATTTTCTTTTTCTTTCAAAGGAGCTGTGTAAGAAAGTTTGAGTGATTTCTCCCCAGCTATTGTGCTGAGCGATTCCTAATTACCCTCAGCATTTGAAAGGTGAATGGTACTCTTATGTAATCAACATTAATAATTCAGCTTAGTCTGAGAAAGCTTATTGCAGCTAGTTCTTTGATGCCAGAAAACCTCTACTAAAGCATTCATTCTCAATTTAATTCATAAGCTCCTGATAAAGCCAGTCCGGCCAAAGTATTTTAACTTAGTTCCTATAGTTAAAAATGTAGCTGAAATTATTTCAGGTGGGCTGTGGTAAATAGGTATCATAAATTTTAGTAGAAATTTACTTTTCCACTCTGTTTCTGATGCTCAGGATAGTCTTCTTAGGTTTAATAGAAGATTCCCTAGAAATTATGTGTATGCAAACACACTTTCTCCTTCCTTTCTTTCTGAATGCCTTCTTTCTTTCTGACTGCCCTCTCTGGTGGATGTGCTGCTATATGAAGTCATCAGCATAGCTGGAGGCGAACAGCGATGATGTTCTTTATAACATGAGCATGAAAGGTCAAGCAAGATTTCAAGTGACTTCCCATTACGTTGAGCCACCATGACCTACTATTACAGAGTCAACAGGAAGATGATGATCTTGTGCTCTTTTATTAATGGTGATAACAGGAAGAACACACCGACAGACTGGTCCTGTCAAGAATGTGATGTAGAGAAACTCCAAAGAAACAGAAGTATTACTAGCTTACATCATTTTATGATAGAGAAGACTTTCCATAGGAATAAGTTTTATCAGGTCTGATGGTGACATGCAGAAATGTAGATGTTTACTTCAGCATGGCCCACGCAATCTGGTATGAACAGAGATCCTCTGAAAGCAGTTATTTCTTTGACGCCACTGTGCTTTAAGAGCACCTACTAGAGGCAGATGAATGAATTTCTGTCATTCACATATCAAAGTTTTAATATTTTAATTTATTTCCTTCTATGCTAGCTAATTTCAAAGGGATGAAGGTGGGTGTTTGTCATCTGGGGGCAAAAGAGGGCACTACAAAAGAGGCAAAATGAGGGTGGCAGGCTGGAGTCCCTAAAGGTCCAACTGCCCGTTTGCAGCTGGGACCGTATGTCACACATACCTGTCTATAGAGATTCTCACTGGCTAGTGAAAGAAAAATAGCTCCCTCCTTTCATTCTATCTTTTATAATTATTGCTGGGATTTTCAGAAGTTGAGAGAATCCAGGTTGGTATTTGCCATTTGAGCACCTGTGAAAATAGTCACTCCAACTCCAGGATAAACAGCAAAAAAAAAACCATCCCAGGGAACATTTTTAAAGGAAAACAAAAAAGGCGCCCCGCTTGAAATGCCTAATCCTGCAAATGTGTTCACAAGAGTGCCATCATCTCTTAAAGCTCAGCCGTTTGAAGAGTTTTTACCTTATGTGTGGAAAATGAGAGTTCTGGTGAACGTTTCTTCATGCTTTCTGTTTCAAGACTCGGAATAACATATTCTCTCACAGTGGTTGAGTGAAGTCATTTCTAATAGGTAGAAACACCATCTCTGCATTTCTCAGATTTTCTGCTCTCAAGTGGGCATACTATTTGCAAACCCCGTAGGTGCACCAGGAAGATCATTGGGTTGTAAAGTGCTTTGATACATCAGGATATGAGATGCTGCAGAAGAATAAAATACTTTGATTTTTCTTTTTCACTTGTGTAGTATGTCCTTGAGCCTCCTTGCTTCAGTGTTAACATGATTCTTGGAGTCTGTCACTGCTTAATAAAAGGTAAAATTTTTATTCAGGCTTGATGGTTTGCCTGTCTTAAAATCTGTGATCGCATGTCTTGGGATTGAAAAGCATTTGACTGATACTGAAGAAATTGTACTTTTGTCCGAAGAGGGAAAACGATCCATGGAAATGATCATTGCTGGTAACACGGAGGCAAAAGTAGCATACAATATCCTAGTGAGGACAGTAGACAGCCAGCACTTGGGTTTCCAGCTAAAGCAAACCCGCATGGCTTGGCACAGACCGGGTGCTCCTGGTGTCCATGGGGTGGTGGCCCATCTTCTGCAGAGTGGTTAATGCCACGTATTCAGTGCTGCCTGTCTCCTCCGTGCACTGTGTTCCATACTGCCACATTTAACTCTTTGCCAGGCTTTGAAGCAGAGGGGTTTCCCAGCTGAGCCGTTGGATGTGACTGTGGCTGTTTGCGTTGTCCCCAGCGAGGTGGAAACCGTCTGAGAAAAGGCTGGAGTTGGAGCCTCCACCCCACCGGTGGCTGGCACTGCTCTCGCTGCCCCAGAGGGAGCTTCTGACATAGCCAGGGTGGGATGGTCTTGTGCAGCCTTTCATAGTTCTTCTTGCAAAGAAGGAAGGGTCCAGGGTTATTTTGAGATAAGGGAGTCCTGCCTGCTCCGATGAGACTTGCCTGGCCCAACTACTTTTCTTTCTTTTTCTTGCAACAGTTGTTATTAAGTTCATTAATTATGTTGTAGCAGTCCAGGTATTAAGTATTACTGCAAATTTTTTTTGGCTTTTAAAAGAGTCTAGAAAACTTTTTTGGAACAAAATGTTTATTATGGGCTATTTAATGGAGTTCATTTCATGTTCATCTATTCAGCATTATGCTTCATTAGCTGTAGGCTTGTCATATGACGACATGTAACGAATCAGTCATGTACTGTTTGTGGTTATTCTGCATATAAAGCCAGATTTCTTTGTTTTAGTGTCCAGACTGGTATGTGTTTTTCTTGTGCTTTTCCATGCTGAACTGTAGATAAGACCAGTTGTTAGTCTCCAAGATATCTGTCTGCTCAGGAAACCGTGTGAAGAAAACAAACTGCCTCCTTAATTAGAAGGCTGTGGCTGCTGCTGATTTGAATGACTAAATATCCTTTTTCTCTCAAATTAATATGTTATTACTCATATGACAAGTCTGATTGTTGTCAGAAAGTTAGTGCTGTGTGGGAGGACCCAGCAGAAAAACCTGTGGTTATCACTAGTTATCTTTGCAAAGGAGTAGTCTTCATGTGGCCTTGAAGGCTGCCCTGCAGAACGGGCACGGTGTGGTTTGGAGCCCCGAATCCATTGCACATTTGAAAGGAGAGCTTTCTAAGCCCCTTTTAAAAGACAAAACGTTAGTCATTCCTTACAGCTATTTCTTGTGAATGATTTATAAACGTTATGACTGTTGGGAAAAGAACTGTGCAGCATGGATTTCAGGGGGGAAGAGGGAGGAATGGTAAGGTTGCGTGGAGAAAAAATGCAATTAGGAAAATTGCCATTACTTCAAGAAATCCCTCCGACCCATGAAAAACATGAGATTTTTACCTACTCCTTCCCAACGTGAATTTATTTCTCTGGGCACATGACATTTTTGAGGGTTGGAAAATATGAGTGCGGATCGGGAAGGAAGCTGTGGAGTTCCCTGCAACAGTCAAAACCAAAGGAAATTGTTAGCTCTGCATGAACATGAGCTAATCTGGAGCCCGTGCTTCATACCAGTTCTTACTGGCCAAGAGCCGCTGTGAATAGACAGAAAATGATACAGTGCCGCAGCCAGTGCCCTAGCTGTATGGGTAGTTAATCATCCGCTCAGAGCTTCTCTTCTTCTTCTTCTTCCATGTAGCCTCATTCTTAGCACTGCTCTTTGCAGTCTTGTGACTTTCTCTTTGTGCCAAGTAACAGTTAATTATTTTGTTAAATCCAAGTGGAGATGCACCGAGTCCTCACTGCTCAAGAGTCATATGATGTTGAGTAAAATGCCAACAATTTTGCTGCTGGAGAATGTGGCTGAGAAATACAGCATTATCATCTGAAGCAAATAGTTCCACTGGTTTTCTGTATGTGTCCATGTACACATGACCTCTTTTGACTTCAAACTGTAGTTGAAAGGAGAAAATCATTTGCTATTTTTTGAATTTCAGTCATGCCTACAGAGAGAGAGGAGAGTCCTTTTGGGATGAACCTGTAAGCAGTCACTACTTAAAAAATAAAATAGAAGCAGTGGTGAAGTTGAGTGGGAACAGGTGGAGAGATGGAGTTTCTCAAGGTCATAGGAAAGAGATAAGATAAGCAAGGTCTCCTGAGTTATGCCTGGTTCGATAGCTGCTAGGCCCATCATGCCTCCTTAACATGAGAGTCACCTTTACTGTAGCCAAGTCATAGGCTCTCTTAGCCTGTGAAAGCACTCTGCTGCTGCAAATCGGATGGCAAGGACTTCAGCAGGGGTCTCGTGCACGTAAGGGAAGCATCCGATGCAACAGTCTTGGGGCACACTGGTTCTTTATCCTCTGAGCCAAGTAGCATCCAGTTTAGCTGTGCTCCAGCCATTTGGTGCCTTCGTACCATGCTGAGAGGCATGACACAGGAATATCTCATATTTCTGGGGTGGGCTGGGAGGGGACACAACATGGGATGTTGTTTTATACCTTAATTCAGGATCCCTATGATTCTATGATCCCTGGTTTCCTTCTTTTTAATTCTGGTATGGTATTTACACCTGTGGGTGGGTGGAAATGGCAGTTCCTTGTGTTCAGCAGCAGCTTAAACCTGCTAGTTTTGGTAAGTCATTGGTGTCCACAGTGATAAATGGGTGTAGAGGTAATCCTAGCACTGGCATCCATTGGCTATTCGTCTGGATAAGGGAATTATCAATAGTTATATTAGTTTACACAGGACCTCTGTTGCTCAAAGAGTAACCATTGCTCCATCCGAACAAAAAACTAGGCAAATGTTGTCTCCAGTAGTAGCATGGACATGGTCAGGAGGCCAGAAGATATAAAAGTTAGGATGAAAGATCATCTGTGTATGCTTACACAGATACGGGCTCACACACCATTTTTCCCAGCACTTGGCCAACTCTATTGATGTGAGCTGACCACAAGTGAATGGGACAAAGTTTTTGGCTCTCCCTGTGTGTATTTTGCTCAGCTCCATTGGAAAAGCTTCTAAGAGCTATTTGCTGCTAATCATTCTCAAGCAACGAATGAATGGAAAAGTATCTTACTAGAACGATTTACTGTTCATCACGCATAATAAATGAATGGAGTTATTCACTGGCAGTCACACATCTCTGGCTAAGCCTTTTGAAGGTCACTTGTACCAGTCGCCAGTCTCTCATCACAGCTACTGCAGTAGGGAGCAACGTGTCAAGGATAGGGAGTTGTTTAAAAAAGTGGGATCAGGTCCATCCACCGGTCTGGGTTTGTTCTTCACTCCAGTTCCTACACCTCACATCACCAAGGACTAGTAAAGGGAAGGCTAGAAAGTGATGGAAATATAATAACACTGTTTGAATTATTAAATCGCCTCAGCCCGGAAGAAGAGTCTCTAAGGAAGTCGGAGAAGAACAGCTTGTTCTGGGATGTCCTCTTATGCCCAGATATTACACTAACCAGGTTGTAGGGTGCCTGCAACAGCTTCCTCTTGGTGCAAAACCATCTGACTGGAGAACCGGATTGCAACATATTATTAGCATTTTTATTGTGTGCCACTTCAAGTTCTTCAAAAAAATCCCCTGATTTGAATTTTGTGTTGTAATTTCCTTCCTTGGTTCCAGAGTCAGACAACACCGAGGAGAATAGCAATGTGACCTCACCCACAAGAAATGTCCAAGGACATTAGGCTGTCATAATGACCTGGAAGGTATACCTGGGCACTGCTCACTCCCTGGGACTACAAGAGACCAACTGTGTTACCACCCACCTCTCACAGAGTCTGCTGGTGACTCTGTTCTCTGCCTGAGTGGGTCTGAGCACCCCGGAAAGTGCTAAATGTCTACAGATCATTTGCAATGTACTAAAAATATACTTTGTGTTCCAACCTAAGGGAACCCAGAGCGTGTCACCCACCCAAGGGCATACTGCATGCCAAGGAGTGGCTGAGGTCTCTAAGCACAGGGATGAGAGCTGTGGATAGCAACACCAGCGAGTAACACGTTTTCCCAGCTTGACGCGGTTTTTCCCTGCCAAGGGGTCTGTGAGTGACCTGATGCAGACAGGTGCTGAGATGCGGGACAAGGCCGTATTTCCTTCCCAGTTCCCGTAGGTGTGAGGTGATCATACCGCCTGAGAGGCAGAAAGCGATTAGAGAGAAACTGAGAAACGTGCTGTCCCAGTCTTTTTCTGCCTCCTTTTGTCGCTTTAGATAATCATTCATTTCTGGTTCATTGCTCCTGGGTCTCGTCTGGCTTCTTTGGTGTGCCTGCAAAGGCCGCGGTCTCGAGTGACTGCCTTGCTGCTGTGGTGAGGGCTTAGTCTTCTGCCAGCTGGGCCAGGTATCGATCCCGTTATGCCAAAAGAGGTTGATCTTAAAGACACCAAATATTCCTGTTTGAAGGCAGGCCTACTGTTTAGATATGCTGACAAGGAGAACTGTGTAAATGGTACCTGTTTGCAGCACGCCCAGTGCCTCAGCCTTTGTACGGCTTCATTGAAAGCGCTGCTGTCGTCTGTGGGGCCAGAAGCTCAGCCTGTTCACAAGGGTGAACCGAAAGCCCCCGGGACTCCATGAGTAACAGTCTTGTTTTCACTCTGGATTCAGAGCAAATCCAGCTGAGCACTGATTGCTGTTATCCGTTTCAGGAGCCTTGATACACTTAAATTCTATACTTCAGAAAGTAAATACAGGGATGTTGGCTGATGTATCTTTAGGGAGGAGGATTGAGTGTGAGTCTACCTTGAGAGAAATAAAAAAAAAAAAATGTACACGCAAGGGACATCACTCTTGCCGAGGCTGTTCTTAATCCCCCAAATTACTCTGTTCTGTGGGCTAAAGTCAGCCCCCTGGTATCTCCTCTCCTGGAAAAGTTTCCCCAGATATCTCCTGTGCAGATTTCAGGCATGGGCCACACCGTGGTGGTTACTGACTCTCCCACCTCCAGTTCCGTCTCTGGGAGTGTGTTTGTTTGCTGAACTGGTATGTCCAAAATGCCGGCGAATTTCAAAGGGCCCATGTTGCTGCTCTGCAGCAAAGCCAGCTGAGGATTTATTTTTGGTAGGCTGTTAATAAATAAAAAGACATTGAAAATACGGGTCACAGAGTAGAGCCATATCCACTCCTGCTCATCTCCACTGGGCCCGATGGAGTGTTTCTAATCAGGCCTCGTTCTCCTTTCTCTGCAGCCTTCCATTTCAAACCCAGCTGTGCATGCGTTCAGGCTGTAGGGATGTGGGAGTCCGGTTTGCTCTCTTGGCAGCTCTGAAACCTGAGCCCCCCTTCAGAACCAGAACCAGAACCTCCTTTTCTGTTTCCTCCCACAGATTCCTGTTTTCAGCTGTGGGGAACAAACCCACGTGCACATTGTATTTTTTTTTTCCCCTCGCAAAAAAAAAGACACCTTCCCTGCCCTCAAAGACCCAATGATACCAAAACCAACCGAGGAGCTCAGTGCCACAAGTCCTGCTGCACACGCAGGCTCCAAGTACGGTGTCAGCCGGGCTGACCGCTGCCCCTCCGCTTCACGGGCTTAGCTGCGTGTTATCAGGGTCCAGCAGGCAAACGACACCCTGAACGTGGCTGCTGCCTCAGCTCCAGCTCTAAAATCCTCTTTCTCACCTACCTCCAAGTTAAAACAAAGCAAGCCCCATACTAGTTAGAAGTGCGGGTGGGTGTAACCCATAAGAGGAGGGGTAAGTTTGGAAGTAGGCTAGACTATTTATTTTTACAATGCTTAATTGCCCTCTGGGAGTGCCCTCATTGCATTAAGTCACATTGCTGTTGTTCAGCTTTCCCACGGCACCTGGTTCATCCCCCTTCATCAGTGGCACGGTGTTTCCTTCCTCTCTCCGTGGTACACCATGCCATTGCTACTTCATTTGCCATCGGCAACTCATCTAGCTGTGCAACTGGTGGGTTTCCCTTGCCAGGTCATACCAGCTTTCCTCATACACCCTCGACCGTCCAAGTTACACTGCCGGGGCTTGTTTTCCATTCAGACCTTTGCTCAGTCGGTGTCTTTGCGATGCTCTGATGGAAGGGAAAAGGGCACTGTAGATGTAGACGTGGGGCTGCTTTGTCCATCTTTCCCTTCTTCCCCACATCTGCTCAGCCTCATCCTGCCAGGCTGGCCCAGACATCTCCCCTTCTTCTAGCCATCACTCCTCCCTCTTACCAGACATCTCCCCTTCTTCTAGCCATCACCCCTCCCTCTTAAAGTCCCTTATAACATGGTATTTTATTATATGACACAGTAAGAGAGTAGACAAGGTGAAAAAAACGGTGAATTCTGGCAGCGTTATATCAGACTTTGGTAGAAAGGGGTGTGTGGCAGGAGCCTGGGTGGAAGGAAACCATAGGAGACAGGGACAGAGAGAGGGAGAAAGTAATCATAACCTGCCACAGCAGTGACAGATAGCAAAATCAAGTAGAGTCAGGCTTACAGTGCAGCCAATTATTCTGCCGGTAAAGATATGAGAGCAACTAATATCTTCTTTTGCCCCAGGGTTTATTTCTCCTTATTTATAACACCATTACTGAGAGAAACATGACACTGCAGAACAACTGCTTACTTCATTTCAGAAGCAAAGAATGGCAGGTTGCTCCACAGAGGAGGAAGGATACTAAAGTGGGATACGAAAAAAAAAAAAAAAGTTTTTATAGCCTGAGTAAAGGAAAATCATGATTGAAAGAGTCTGAAGTGGACGCAATAACAAATTCAAGATAATGATGTTGAGAGGCACTCTTTCTATTTGTGATTTCCATAACGAGTCCATGCCCAGTCCTGGAATCTCTTACTTGGAAATGTTTTAAATCATCAATTACTGACAATATTCTTGGTTTTGGGGGTTTTTTTTGGTTTTTTTCCCCCTCATTTTTAACAAGGTATCTCTCGCTGAATCGTTGGGGTATGTTTTATTTCTTTCTTTCTGCTCACTGCAGAGTGGTCTAGATTTTCCAAAAGTTAAATTTTCAGTGGGAAAACTGTTATTTACTTAAGCTTATTAAAGAAATTCCTCTGCAAATTTCAGGGTGGTAACCAAGACCCTCTGATTTCTGTTTTGAACAGGGAGGAGTCAAGAATATTCCAGATATTCCTCAGCCTCCAGGCAGGATAAAGTGCCAGATTAACAATGTACTGAGGATTTTAATGCAGAAGCTGGAGAGTGAAGACAAGCCTTGCACTCATTTCTAACACTGCTTGGGCATTTATAAAACACTTTGTGCAAATTTGAATTCCTCTAGGATGTCGTAGCCTGTGTTGTTCTTGCTAAAAACTGAGTCTGTTGACCACATGAGGCCGTGGGGCAGCTGGACCACCCGTGACTGTGTCATTTTCAATCATTTTATTATTTACTGGAGGGTAAATTTTACCATACTAACATGTAGAAAGTTCATTCTTCTCCAGACAATGTTACAACTGTCTCTTTACAGAAATGGTACTAGCTCTCAAGTCATTTGTTCAGATTTGATGTGATCCTGTAAGAGAAGAAATTTTCTCAGCTCAACTGTGCAGTGCCGGATAAACCCCTCTAAGACAGTACAAAACCATTTATAAATTAGTATGGGCTATGTAAAAAAATAAAAGCAATACTGAATTACAAGAAAACAAATTCTACAAGTTGTCTCCTGTGCTGTGGAGAGGATGCCTGTCTGCTCCAGATTTTCAAGTGCTTGTCCAGCTTGGGGCTTTTCTTAGGTATCCAGCCTGAGACTTGATTTTTGCCAATGCTGTGCCTCAGAAGCTCTCATCGAGTCCTGGTAGACTTGCAGACCAGGCAGACCATATTGGGAAATGAGGTACTCTTTTCTCAATACTTTCCAAAATTATGACATCTGGTTTTAACGCTCAAGCTTTTAAGTACTTTTCATGAAAGTGCAAGAGACCACCCAGAACAGCCACCAGCCAGTGGTTAGGAAACTCATCTGGTTCTTCTGGTGTGACTCTCTGTTCCTAGTTTTGAGAGGAAATTCAGCCTGAAGCTGGAAGAATTTCATTAAATACGGTTGCGGCTAACGGCATTGCATACCAAACATCGACACGAGAAGGAGCATCTCAAGTTGTAACGACGGTGATGAGATCAATGTGTTGCTTTGTCTGCAGGGATTGCAAAAGTCTTACCAACAGTAGCTGAAGCATTGTAACTGCTGCAAGAGATGGTATGTAAATGTTCTTGCAGCTATATTATAGATCAATACATTTGCTGCCAGATGCTAGTGACCTGTTTTTTGGAAGCGGTTGATTCTGGAAATCAAGCCACCTGCAAGATGACCGGATTCGTACAGTGAATCAGCAGTGCAGGGAGAGAAGGTTAATCCCTGTGGTCTGAGATGTGGCCGTTGGGCTGAGCTTCCTCTCTACGTGCACACTGCTCCTTGAAAGAGGGATGGAAGGAGGAATTGATGTTAACGTTACGCTCAAGTGCAGCTTTACATTCTATAGTCCCCTATAGTGGGAGAACCCAAATGGCATGGACCATTACCAGGATCTGTAAGGAGCAGTCGTGCGTTGCGATGGAGATGAGTTGGACGGGTCCCTGCATTGTTCTTCCCTTTCGGTCAATGACTCCTGCACACATTTTATGCCTACGCAACACATAGGGAAATAATTAAACAGCTTCGGATAGGAAGTGTTTCCCATGATAAACCAATTCTCTCTTGGTACTTAAGCGCTGCGAAAAAATGACAACAAATTGACAGGATGAGAGGTCCCCGGTGAGGGACTGCGTGGAATCTCGAGAGACACCTGCCACCCCTGCGTGCCTGCCTCTCGCACTGCAGCGGCTGGCTGGGCTGCCCGACCGCCTGCTTTCTCGCGTGAAGCAGCGTGAAAGCAGCTTTGCAAAACAGAATGACGGTCGTGCCAGGCTGGAAGGACCTGCCGTGCACCAGCCAGCGTCAGAGCAGCGTCATTGCCGGCTGTGCCGGTGCAGGGCGAGATGCTGGCCAGTGTTGCTGGACAGGAATAGTGCTTTTGCAGTTTAACTAAAATAATGCTATTGAGTTATGCTTTCTACACCAGTAGCTGTGACAAACCTTTTTTTAATTATTATTTTTTAACTTTTTAGGTCAGGGTGTTGGAACTTGGAGGTAACCGTACATGAAAGGCCTCTAGGCCTTGCTTTATGCACTTGTGTTCAGGCTTCTCTAACCAGCAGTGCTGGATTTTGTTTTTTAAGCCTTTTTCCCCCCACTCTCTCTTCAAACACCAAGCTGTTGCAGAGCAGAACCCCACTGCTTGTGTTGGATGCATGTCCTTTATGCAGTGAGACAAACTGTAACAAAATTTATTAGACTGCATTATAGAGTGGTTCATTCCCTTGGTAGTTTTGAGTTCATATAACCAAGCAAAAGCTGGAAGGCAGCAGCACTATCTACAGCTTAACGGTGGCCACCTGAACCCACTGATCACTAGCCACATGGGGTTGGCAGGGGAATAAAGGCTCATCACCAGTCTGTGTTGCAGCTGTGGGGAGCCAAGGTGGTTTAGGTCAGCAGGACTGGAAAACACTGGGTTGCTCAGCCTTGACTATTTGCAGTGTCGTGACCAAGAGCAGTTTGAGCCAACTGAAAGTTACGGCTGGTACCAAGTAAGATTCTGCGTGTTACGGGCTTGTTACGATCCTGAAGTTTGCAAACCTGCTGGTACATTCAGGCTGTTTTATCCTGGGAGAGAAAACCCAGTGAAACGCCTCTGTCCTCTGCAGTGGTTATCTCAAATCAAGCTCTGCTGATTTTGGCCAAGTTTTACTTCTGCGTCTGCAGCTGAAGAGGCCTTTGAATGCTGTCACAGCCGTGGGAGGGCAGTAAGTGTTGTTGTTGGGATATTTCTTTCCTGTAGTCTGTTTGGGACTGGCAGCGTGACGGGGAAGCAGTTATTGTGTGTGATGGCTTTGAGATATGAGGCCCTATTACAAACCATTTTCTACGTGCATTATAGTTTTTAAAGGCTTAAAGCCTTAAAGGCTTAAGGCTTGTTGCTGTTATGTTTAACTGGACACGTGTCTAATGTTTTACAAAGCTGAGGGACAAAATTACGTCTGTAAAGACTTCACCTGCTGAGCCTGTATTTTAGATGTTTAATGTAAACTACTGGACCTTTGTTTTCTTTCAGCAGTCTGCCAAACGAACGCATTTGAGTGTGCTACTTATGAACTGTGGTCGTTTACTTCTGCCAAACAGATTTTGTTTTGCTTTCTTTGCTCTGTAATGCTTCTACCTTGATTTATTAGCAAACCAAAGTCACCTTGGGTATAGACAACCCAGTATGTGTAGAATTAGAGTTGACAAATCTGCTGGGTTTTCTTGGGATTAGTGTTCACTTGGTTTTAAAGTTTGTTAGAGAGATAGCAAGGCCAGCTTTTTAAAATTATTAATAGCCTAACCAGAGGCTTTTGCCACCACGTGTGAGAGCTGGAGAGGCCCTGATTTCAGTAGAGGTGGCTCTGGGGGTCTGAACTTTGTGGTTCCTCCATGATCCAACCCTTATTTAAATAATAAAATCCTGTATGCTGTTATTGGAGTGGATTAAATCTGGTGCTTGAGCGTTGTGGCTTTGTACTCTGATGTCTTAACTGGATGTGGATACTGTAGTGATTCCTTGGCTGTGATGGTGTCCTATCACTGGTGGACTCTTCTGGGGTCTGATAAGGGTTAAGCTCTCTCTGCCTTTGATGCAGTGAAGGTTAAGTATTGCCTCCTGCTTTCCCTCCCTCCCGACTTCCAATATAGCTTTTTCTCTGGAAGCTGCAAGCTACAAGTATTGTTGGGAGCATCTTACTTGGCTGTAAGTATTTAATGGGTTTAAGACAGACTGTGGGAAACATGAAATGGTTTCAAGGTGGACTCAGTGAAAATATGCAGGAGCTGAAAACGTGGGAAATGACAAAGACAAAAAGTGATATTAAGGTGCTGTTGAGTTCCAGTGGGAGGTGATATCTGAGGGTCATTTGTACCTTTATGATCTCATGCATTACATTACAAGTCCCAGCAGAAATATATTGGTCTCTGTAGTGAGGAGCTGGATCTGCTGGTGTCAGAAGGCTCTGTGGAGAAATCTGCTTTAAGTTAACTGGAATATATGTTAGGGTGCCTTGAAGCTCTTGTCAGATCTTGGATCCCATTGGTCCCTGTTGAGGAGCCTTAATGATGTAGGGATCTTGCTTTTGTCAAGGGGGAACACTTCATGTTAGATTTTTTTTTTTGATTTTTTTTTTTCTTTTTTAAGTGAATGCAGTGGTGCTTGTAACCCTCCATCTCTCCAGGTATCTACTATGAATTGTTTCTGAGTGGATTTCTGGGATCAAACCATTCAACAGGGAGGGGGAAAGTTGCTAGTATCATCCCTGTGGATGAAAAGGGGAGGACTGGAGGAGGCATCACAGGCGTGCAATGTGTTGATGGATCTGTGTGCGTTTTAACAAAAAAACACCAAACAAACTTGCAAAAAATCAGACAAGGGACACAAACCCACGATTGGGGTTAGAGATAGTGCCTTCTCATGGTGAAGTCCAGGAGCTCAACCCTGGCAAGAGGATCAGGACAAGGAGAAGTCCTAAGGACAGTGATAGTCTGGCAAGAGGATCAGAGGACAAGGAGAAGTCCTAAGGACAGTGATAGATGGTAACTGGGGAGAAAGCAGTGAGGAAATGGTAGAACAAGGGCCAGTACCTGGAAGCCAAATTCAGCAAAAGTGGACGTTGGACGCAAAGAGACAAGAAAGCAATTGGCCTTTGGTCTGAGCTGCCATAGAAATGGCGGATGTTGTTTCTTCTTTCAAATCATGAGTACTTGCCTAGCCAGAGGATGAGTTTTAGCCTAATCTGTTTTGGGAGATCAAAATTGGTGTGTCTGAGAATCTTTTGTAGGCTTGAGGTAAATGCCACGAGCTGGTAGCACAGCTGGATTACTACAGGCAGTTATTCCATACTAACATGTTGCCTCCGTTCTGGCGTTTGCGCAGGGTGGTCGTTCTTACTCCAGAGCCTGATTCATGCTAGCAGGATGTTTACGGCCACGGAGTGTGATGTCTTCGACAGGGGAAAATGCTGCCCTTAAATCCAACTGCCCTTAGTTTCAACAGGATAATACCATTTGTACTGACACCAAATTAAGCTTTAGTGAGTTCAATAGAGTCTGCCAAAAATCTGTTGTTATGAATTACAAGCTTGTGGCCTTATGGTCAAATTTCCAATTAGAACAACACAGATTTTTGAGAGTGTTTTGCCTCTTAAACTCCTTGTGTCTGGAGGAGGTGAAGAGGAAGATGCACACCAGGACAGCCCAGGCATTCAGGTCAATTCATCATGTCATTCTTTCTTCTCTTTCTGAAAAATAAATTGGAAAAATGAAAATATATTAACATTCGCAAAGTGTTTCCAGTGGTTTGGGGGGTTTTTTGGTGTTTCTTTGGGGTTTGTTTTGGTGTTTTCTTGCTTTGAAATAAAATGCTCACTACAATTTATAAAAAAATCAACTTGTCTCTGGTAAAACTTCCATTTTGGGGTTTTGTAAGCCCTACATTTGACTGGAGATTAGGATTTCTCTTTTAATAGCTTTATCTGAGAAAATTACTAGACTATTTGCTATATGGGTATATCTATGTCTTGGGAACAGAGAAATCAGATTTTTTTTAACTGCTTTATTTCCGTTTGTCATTTTAATTGCTGACAAATTCTACAAATTTTTCTCAGCCCTCCCCCCCCCAAAAAGAAAAAAAAGCTATTACTGTGGAAAGAGTCTGATAAGAAGGAAAATTGTCTTGGCATACACTACTTCTGACTCTGTGGTGCTGAAAAGTTTCTTTGCTGGACTTTGTTTCATTTTCACAAAACTGGAGTGAAATACAGTCAAAGTAGTGATATGTTTTGCTCTCAGAATGGGTTTACTTGAATTCTAACTTCTTTTTTCCTCTCATTTAATCAGAAAAGAGATGATAAAGAGCAACTTCGGAGTATTTCAAAATCTGCAGTCTGGAAAAAGCATAAATGAGAAAGCAATTAAGGTCTGGTAGCCGTGGCTCTTTTCACAAAACTGGAGTGAAATACAGTCAAAGTAGTGATATGTTTTGCTCTCAGAATGGGTTTACTTGAATTCTAACTTCTTTTTTCCTCTCATTTAATCAGAAAAGAGATGATAAAGAGCAACTTCGGAGTATTTCAAAATCTGCAGTCTGGAAAAAGCATAAATGAGAAAGCAATTAAGGTCTGGTAGCCGTGGCTCTTTAAGAGAGAGAATGCGGGGTTTGGTGCTGAATTCAAATGGCTCCAGTGCCACCTGTGGGGATTCAATCTCAGTAGGCTGCTGCTCTTTAAGAGCGGTAAGCTTGGGCGATGCCCTTTGGGTTACGTCCCTTGGTCGTGGCAGTGGCAGGGTTGATCAAGGTTGTAGAAAGCCCATGGGTGGATTTGAACGAGGAGTGTCTCCTGGCCGCCTTTCACGTGGGGTTCTGAGAAAAGAGGCCGGGCGTGTGGGTGAGGAGTAGCCCTGGAGAAAGGCTCTGTGTGCATCAAACTCTGGCTTCAGATAAATATTCTTGTGCTTTTGTTGAACTTCCTTGGACAGTGTGGGCTTCATCAGCGATGTAACTACTCACCCTAAACCTTATGTAATCCCAGTTTCAGGCAGTGGCAGGTGATGAATTAAATGATGGTGCTAATGGACACCATGGTTAGAAGTAGCCATGCTGTCCCCTGGCATGGCTTGGCGGGGGGGAGTTAGCCCTCAGTCAAGAAGAATCAAATTAGCGTGCAAAATACTGAAGCAAATAAACCGCGTATACAGAGCCTTTCCCCCAGATGGCCTTTCCTGTGCTGTACGGTGTTGTTGCCCACCGGACCTCCTTCCCATCTACCTGCTGAGGAGCCCCTCTCCATCAGGGCCCGGCATCAGTGCTGTGAGGGATCGACGTGGGTGCCCGTCCGCAGTCCGTTGCTCCTTCAGAGGCTATTAGCTGCCCAGAAATCCCCAGCCTCAGATCGTCCTTCCTGGTACAGCGAAGAACAGCTGTAAGTGCAGCCTGCCCTTAGATCACAACCAGAAAGTTCATCACAGCTTAAAACCAGCCATAAGGGGAAAGGGCTGGGTGATGGATCCATCCTCGCTACCAAGTTAACGCTGGGGCTCTCTGTCCTTTGCGCTTGAATTAGCACCTCGCTGCGTCTTGTGTAACGGAACTCTAATGCACTGCTAGAAATTACAAGAGGGTGGTAGCACTGCTGGGTGGAAAAACGTGGCATTAAAAAAGGCTGACAGCAGCCAGTGACAAACCAGGGCAGGCGTTGTATTTAGCAACCTGGGCTCCCTGCTGTGAAAAGAGGTTAAGAGGAAGGAGAGAGATCATTCATAAAAGAGCAAGGAGGTCTCACTTACTGGTAAGTCATCTCTGTCACGCTGCTCTACACAGAGCGTGCTGGGGAGCAAACCCAAACCACAGTGGAAACAGTAAATGAATCTGTGTGACTGTGCAGACCAGGTAATACTTACTCTCGCTTCCTCTCCCCTTTTAGCTGTATTTCTGAGGAATGTGCACATCTAGTAAAACTTAATGCAATTAATAACTTTATTTTTACTAGTTTATTAAGTGCCAATGATATACACTGAATGAGTGTTTTCTATTACTCCATTTATTTGAGCAAGGACTGAAGTTTTTTGCAGCAAGGCCATAGTTATCAACTGTATTTGAGATCACAGCATAAACCTGCCAGGGACATCTTCAGCCCCTATTACTGTACCTGCGTTTTCTCTTCCCTGCAAGGTTTGTCTCCTAAGCCACAGCCTTTGTCTCCTATTCCGAAAGCTGTCCATTTGGGGTTACGCTCATCGATACCCCGTGCTTTTGGTAAAATGTGTGCCCTGGGTGTCGAGTGGCTCGGAGGTGACAAAAGCTCCAGGCTTACTGAAGCAGCTCAGTTGGTGGCTGTAGCTTTTGAGGCTCAAACCCATAATTGTCACGAGTAGAGCCCAGAGCTGGAGCGCTCTGTGCAGCGGGGGTGGTTGGAAATGTCTGTTTCGGGATGTGCAGTGTGCTTTTTGTCTTGAACCACCTGTTGAATGGCGCTTCGGGGATGAGTCAGAGTCACGTACTGAGTGAGTTCCTGGTGTGGGTCCCTCTGTGGCGTGGGGTGAATGGGGCGGGACGTTATGGGGCAAAAAAACCCTACAACACCCACCAGAAGTTCTTAAAAATACCTCATAAAGCAAGTTAGGAAGTGGCATGTTGCTTAGCAAAAAGTTGAAAGCGTGGTAGGATGCTTCTGTGCAGCTGAGCAAAAAGTCATCGTGGTCGTGAAGGAAGAGGCTTGTGTTGAACACTTGCGGTTCTGCCCTCTGCGTGTGTGCCGGCAGGTTCAAGTCCCTCCCTAACACTGGTGGAAAACTTTGAGGAGGCAGCAGCCAGCCCCAGTAGTGGCGTCACTCCTCGTTTGCCTCATGTTTGTGGTTCAGGCTGCTTTTGCCTTACTCTAATTCTCATTTTTCATGCCGCAGTTAGCATCTTTATTTCTGCTTCCAGTGCCTTTGTGGGTTGGTGGGGTTTTTTGTTGTGTGGTTTTTGGTTTTTTATTTTATTTAATTTTCCCCTCCACTTACACTCCCCTTGGTCCTGCTCTGAGTTCGCCTCCCTTGAAGCAGAGAATTGTCCTTGGATATTGCTTGACCTGCTTTGCCAATGTGTTTATCTTCTGCAATGCAGATACCAAACGTCTCAGTTTAATGTTGGCTGAGGCAGTGTGTGGAGAGCTTCCTTGGGGAAGCATGTTTGCCTTCCCTGACCCTTCCAGAAATTTGGAGAGAAAGTTGAGGGGTGCAAAAAATTGGCCTAAGAGGTGTGTGGAGAGAGAAACAAGCAAGTTCTGCACTAGCAACAGGCTCTGTGGCTGCCTGCTGCTGCGTGAGACTTGACATGAATTCAAGTGGACATTTATTACTGATGAAAAGAAAGCAAAAAGGGACTTATTTTTTCTGCTTTCAGGCTGAAAAATTCCACAGTGACTTAGAAGAAATTGAATCATTTGCATCCAGTGGTGACTTTGAACTGGAAGGACAACCCCTTATTTCATGGGGTTTGGCTGTGAAAGCATCTTGTAGCCAGCAGTCCACTCCTTGCAGGAGCCTTTAGCTGTACACCACAGAGATAACCCCCCGATCCACAGTACCGTTTCTCCTCATGGAGGAAGGTTACAGCGAAATGATAGTAAACGATACGGCATGTCTGCAAATTATTGGTTTGATGGGCAGTTGTCTCCATTCCCGTTGCTACTCCATCACTTGGCACTCACGTTGCATAATTTGTTTCGCTTACTGCTGCTTATGACAGGGGAGCTCAGACCAGCAGCCAAGGCCAGTGCCAAGAGCACCTGATCAAATCTAGTTATGCAGATCCTTGTCCACAGGCTGGGCAAACCGCAGAGCGTTTCAGGGCTGCAGCAAAACCGGGCCTGCTGTTCTCAGCCTGGCTTTAATAGCAGCTAGAAGACATGGATCCCGAGGTGCGTTGCCTCTGCTGGCACACCACCCCTCCTGCTTCATCCCCCCCATCTTACAGGACATTAATAGTCATGGCCCAAGCACATCATCTATGCTGTGAGGCTGTTTTTCCCAATTATTTCCCTCTAAAAAGTAAGTCAGGAGCTGCTGGGGCCTAACACATGGCAGTCTGCTGCAGGCAAGACTTTCTTGGGAACGTCCTATCATCCAGAGAAAGAAAAAGGGTCCTCTTTACAAAACTCAAAAAGGAGAGCTTTGGTGGCAGAGGCAAATTAAATACACAGTTCTGGGTTTGTCTCATTTCTTTAAAATGCGTGTTTACATTGTCCTAAATGCATATTTTGAGGCAAGGAAGGGTGGCTCTGCGTGTTACTCCTTAGGAGACCCCTAACTCATGGCAATTGTCTTCCACGGCGGGCAGCATAAATGCCGAGGCTCATCCCCAAAATCTTCGGAAGCAGCTGCAGCAGCAGCCGGGCTGCGGAGGCTGTCGTGCATCCCGGTGTGCCACCGGGGACGCCCGCTCCGTGACAGAGGCGGAAGGATGAGCACTCTCAGCGTGGGCAGGCAACTCTTCTGCTGACAGGCTGTACCCCGGGCCACCAGCCGAGCCCCCCGCAGCCGCTCCCTCACGCCTCCGCGGTGGGACGCGGGGGAGGATCGGAAGGGTAAAAGGGAGAAAACTCTTGGGTTCCAGTCAAGATAGTTTTAGAATTAAAAAAAAAAATTAAAAAAATAAGAGAGAGGGGAAAA
>JMFS01023391.1:0-12840 GCA_000699545.1 Podiceps cristatus
CCCCCCCCAATAGAAGAAAATCAGGCTTCAGGTAACATGGGAGCAGCTGAAAGTGTTAGCCTAACCTTGTCCTGGGTTTTTATGCAGATGTTTTTTCATCCCAGACATTGTGGGTGAGGTTTTCTCAGTTCTCAGCCTTCTCCCTTTTTGTGTCCTTCATTGCAACCCCATCAGAGTCACCTTCTCCCTGGGAAAACCGTGTCCTGAAAACATCTTCCTTTGCTCCTGCTGGTTTCTTCTCTATTTAACCAGCTGCAGCTGAAGCACTCTTGCGAGAGTTTATTTTCCTCGCGATAACCGGAGTATTCACGTAGGTTTTGTTATGGCCTGGCTCGCAGTGTTCAAAAGCACTCCCCAGCTGCTGAGTTGTGTTTTAGGTAGAAAAGGACAGATTTCTGTGTGCGACTTGACTCATGATTTTGGAAGGAGAGGTCCTGGGGCGTATCTAGGGTTGGTGGTTCTCCTCAGGACCTGTCTGCTCAGGAAAATGGCAGCCCAGCATTCCTAAATTTTGGATATTAGGATTTCCATTGAGATTTTGATGTAGCTCCACTCCAGGCAGCTCGGCACACTCCTGCCTTCAAGGGTTTGGTTGCATCCACAGCCAGGAACAGCAGTGTCTGCCCAGGAGGGCACTCGCTAGACATCTACCATGCCAAGTGTAGAAATCCTTCTCCCTGAGCACCACGTTGTCCAATAAATATTTCTAACGACAATAGAAGTCAGACGATCTGCTGCTCTCTGGGTTTTCAACTAGGTCAGCTTTTTCTTCTTTGAAAAACATGTTTTTCTCATTGAAAACCCACCTTCTCTTGCAGCAGTTGTGATTATTTTTCATTTACCCATTCCCCATAAACAGCCATTTCCTATGAACCTGCTTCTTTACAACCCAGATGCTGCAAAACACATGTAAGAAAAAAAACCCCAGCCCATACCCACCACCCCCTCCAGTTTAATTACTATTTCAGTTCTCCCCCGCAGTGCTGTGTGTTCCCAAGGAGCACGTGGGAAATCCTCCACGCGCTGCAGCCCTGCAAATATATATTTCTTTCTTGAAGCTTGGAAGGGAATGAAAATAAATACAACATGAGTTGGGTTTTGCGGAGGCAGAGAGGAGGCTGCATCAGGGAAACTCCAGCCCTTCAGTAAGTACAGAGAAAACCCTTTGCCTGCCCTGCCCAGACACCCTCCTGTGTACCTGGTTTCAGTTTTTCCTCTGAATAAAGAACGGGAAAGATGAGGGAGAAAAGAAGGATGATTTTTCCTAAAGGTGGGCGTGATGGGTGTAAGTAAAATGACAGAGAATGTGAGAGCAAAGGATGCATTGGGCTGTATGTGTCAGGGCGAGGGGCTGCAGTCCCCCCAGGGCTTGGTCCTGGTGGGGAAGGGATTGTACCTGCGTGGATTTGGAGCAGCTTTTCTGGTAGGAGCAGAGTGTGGATTGTGCTGGGGTGAAATAAGTGGGCAGCCTCGCAGCCAGCCCTGAACTAATATTTCCTTGTCTCTTCTGCCCATCTCCTGGCTGTCACTAGCTGCGGATATTCACACTTAGGATCGAGTTGGTGGGGTTTGTAGCTCAGCGTGGTGTTGCCCAGGCCATTGCACTCGGCTCGCAGCAGAGCGTGGCTCTAATCTGTTCAGGGAGATGGTGTTTGCGCCTCGCTTTGCCTTCCTCCTGGACGAGCTGACCTTGACCACACACATGTAAATACACCGTAGGACCCAAACCTGTTGTATCTCCTATTTTTTGGCTAGCTTTGTGTGATAAGTAGCAGTCATGATGCGCTGCCTGGGTGTGTGCAAACCCATGTCTTGAAAGTGTGCAATCACTGGTTGTGAGGTGCTGCAAGAGAGGGGAGCGATCCCCATCAAGCCTTTAACTCCGCTTCATTGTCTTAGAAGATCTCTATTCCCCCAAGGTATGGAAAGGAAAGGCTGAACCTCCAAAGCCCAGCAGGTTCTGGTATTTCAAGGTCATCAGCTCTTTTGCTTACAGCTGTTGAGCGTTTGAGAATATTTCATGAAGATGGGGCCCACTGGTATAAGGCGGTGAGACTCGCATTGCTGGAGGCTGTCAGAGGACTAGGAGTTGATGGATCTGGTTTCCCATTTGTCCTTCAGAATTTAGTGCTAAAGACATTTAATAGAGCTGGAAAGATCATCTTCTCTTGCTGTGTATAGTTTGCTGGTAGAATATGGCCCCCAGGCAGATAAAAACCCAGCTGCCCCTGGAGCAAGGGAAGAGTGGGATCACAGCGCCATGTTTCCAGGACGACATCTGCGTACCAAAGAGGTCGGGAAGAGGTTAAATCTGTTGCTCACCTGGGAACGTTACACTGGAGAGGTTAGGTTAGTTGTTTTTTCCCTTCCTTATAAGCATTAATATATGAATACTGCTAATAAGGTCAATCAGTTTCCTTGGCAATAGCAGCTACTGGCCATCATGTGCTCCCAGTTAATGGAACATGGGAGCCTTTGCGTTTCTGAGGGCATGAGTGGTCCCTGCACAAGCTCGGGAACCTCCTCCTCTCCCGCTGCTACTGAATATGCATTCGGCCACAACCGTTTCAGCATTTCTTAACCATAGGGAAATGCTGAAACGGTTGTGGCCGAATGCATATTCAGTGGCAGTGTGATAACCCAGTCTGGTTTCACTGCCTGGGGCAGCCCTCTCTCCGGCTGAGCCACTGCCGCCTCCCTCGTGTCCCCTTAGTCCCTCGGGTCATTTTTTAGCCTTTTCTCTGCGGTAGTTTTGGGCAGGCGTTTGGGCAGTTTTGGGTAGGCATTTGCAGTCTTCTGCTACTCCCCAAAGGACTGGTGAGTGGCAAGTTATGCTTTTGGCCAAAGTGGTTTTGAGCTTCCTGATGTCCTCAACAGTGCTTTCTGTGGCTTCCTTGCCACAGACCATGGCATGGTCCCATGCTTGGGGGTGACTGTCACCGGCCCTCTTGCCTGCTCAGACTTCCAGCAGCTCCAACCTCCCCAGGAATGTAACCCTCATTTTAAATGAATAATCACTTTCAAAAACCAAACGTGGCTTGTACAAGCTCTTCCAAGATAACCCAGCTGGAACGAGCCCTCCAGAGCATGTGGCATCTGCCCTTTCATGCCTCTCTTATTCCTCGCCTACTGTTTTGATTCCCCTCAGTGTGGGCTCTTCAATCTGTGCAGAATTTCCAATTACATTTTTGTTGCTGAAGGCATAAATCTTCTCCCACAGACTAGTTTCTTTCACGCACAAGCAGAGCGGTGCAGCGCTGGTGGAGATAACTAACTATAACTATGGACTCTTTATTTTATGGTAGACGTTTTCTCCCCCCTTTGAGAACAAATGACCTCAATCAACTTTAATATTCTAACAGCAGTGATTTTCAGTACTCGAATCCTTCTTCTAGGGCTATTTAAAAGCTTCTGACCAGAACAAGTAGCCCAGAGTAGCACAGGGAACACTAATTATATATGGAGTGAGCTCCTAGCTTGTTTTGATGCTGATGGACGGGGAAGGGAAGCAATCTCATGCTGTTTTCTTTAAAAAAAAAACCCAAACAAAACAACACTCTTTACTGAGCCCACAGGATCATTGTCATCTTGATGTGCAGTAAATGACTAATTCACCTAATCCATGCTGCGAGGAAGAGACTGATTAGCTAAAGCCCTCTTGTTTTTATAACTTATATTTCATAATATAAGTAACTGTGTCTACTAGAACTGCGTTTTTTTTCTTTTCCTGTGAAAGTTAGTAATTTGGTGCCTGCTTCGGCATGCACGAATATATTGATAAAAGGCCCTTTTGAGTTATTTCCCTTTCTCAGAAGAGTTAAATCCTGGCTGGATGCAGAGATAGTGGTGCAGCCTCTCTGTACCAGTGGAGCAGAGCTGGCTCTGCACGGGGCGAAGGGCTGTGGGACTTGGGGACTTTCTCCAGAGGCTTGTCCTTTGCAGCGCAGCCCCAGTTGATCACACAAGAGACCCAACTGCAGCATTTCACAGTGGAGGGGAACAGCTGGGACGAGGTGCTCCTGCTTTGCAGCAAATCTGCGGCAGCGTTAGGCACAGAGCCTTGCGTTTAGCCCTCTGTGGCCGAAAGTTGAGCTGGTGGGCTGCTGGTAGCCCCTTGCAGAAAGAGCCTGATAAATGCAACTTCCCGGTTGACTGATGCGTTTCACAGCAGGTAGACTCTTGGCTGGAGGGGAAACGTGGCAGGAACAACCTCCTGGGTGGTTTGTGTTGGTGAGGGAAGCGAATGTGCAAAGAATCTAAATGCAAAGTGCCTCTGGTTTATGAATATGCACAGCCAAACTGGGGTGTCCATCTGGATGCTGAGGTCTAGGACGGCTGGCTCCTGTGCAAACTGTGGTGTCAATCTCTTCTCCTAAGTAACAGGCAGTAGGACAAGAGGAAATGGCTTCAAATTGCACCAGGGAAGGTTTAGATTGGACATTAGGAAACATTTCTTCCCCGAAAAGGCTGTCAGGCCCTGGCACAGGCTGCCCAGGGAGGTGGTGGAGTCACCGTCCCTGGGGGGATTGAAAAGGCCAGATGTGGCCCTGAGGGAGGGACATGGTTTAGTGGTGGACTTGTCAGTGCTGAGTTAACGGTTGGAGTCGATAATAAAGGTCTCTTCCAACCTAAATGATTCTATGATTCTAAATACTTAGCAGAAAAGAAAAACCTTGCAGCAAGAAGCTTGGGATTTAAAGAACTTAAACAGATGGGAGGGTCTGACTTGTGCGTAGGAAGGAGGGAGCCCAGTGCTGAGGTACTGAGCAAACCAGTGCCTGACCTGTTACTGAAGAAATGGCTGGAGTTTCTTTTTCTGCAAAGGGAAATCTTGTTCTTGATGAAAACCCCATTGGCTGAGTTAACAAGTCTCCGTGAGGGATGTATTACTGGCGTGACGTGTGCATGTGGCGGATGAAGTAGTGATGGTGGATTTGCTGCCCACATCTCATCGCCTGCCCTGGGCGTAGGCACAGGCTCTACGTGCTGCCTGTCAGCCTTTCCATACACCCAAAACACACCTGCCACAGGCTGTGTCGTGCAGCTTGCTCCAGGCACGGCTCCTGGGGAAGGGGAGAAGGGCAACCTCCCCCAAGGATAGGCTGACGGTTAGGGATGCAGCTGTGAGACCTAGTGTATCACATCTTGCTTTATTTATACCTCTACTAAAGGTACCTTTTTAAAGTTGTAGTAATGGTGTAAATAATCCCCAAGTCCTGCAGGGAAGGTCTCCTGTGAGTTAGGACAAACCTGCTCCTGCCAGCACATGTCCTGTGCGAGCCCCTGCCGCGTTTTGGGTGCTGGAACAAACCTCATATAAACAGTCCTTGCTGCAAATAAAAAGTCATTTCCTTCAGTGCGCTGAGACTGTAGCACTGCAGAGAAATACCCCGTGGAGCAGCGTGCCGTTCTCAGTATTCCTTTCTCCCACATTAGTTTTGCGCACTGACAACATTTAAAATTTAACAGATGCTTTTATGATGCTTCTGTGTCCACCTTGTGTCCACCCTGCAGCCCCTAAACTGGGCTATTTGTTTTACTCTAGCCTGCTACAGTGACTTTTTTTTTAAGCACCCTGGAGAACCCAGACCTGCAGTGCTTAGTACTGCTTTCCCCTCTGGTCGTAGTTTTTGCTGTGGAGCTCTGAGCTGCCAGCTGGGCACTCAACCTGTACAGAGGAAAAAAAAATCAATGCTGGGTCTTTATTAAACATTGTCATTTATTTTGATTACTGATAGCTCCTTTATTTCAAACAGAACAGTTTATTCACCGCAAAGTTTTTTTTCATGCCTGTTGGAAAGAGTTAGCATTAAAAAAAAAAAAAAAAAGGGAAAGAAAAAGGCTTGGATACATGCAAATCATACTGAACGTTGCCAAGTGTATTAAAACGAGTAGTAGAGTTCCTTCTAAGTTACCTACTTGCGTAGGAGAAACAACCACCGACACTGTGAAGCCCCTCTGGAAAAAGCTTCCCGGTGCAGTGATGTTAAATGAACCGAGCCAAATAGACGACCAAAAGTCTGACGAAAGTCAGAAAAAGCAAAGCCAGAGGGTCACTGCTGCGAGCCAGGAAAACGAGTGCTGTAAGGCTGGTCGGGGGAAGGGCTTTGAACAGATAGAAAGGAGCTCCCTTGTAGTGAAGGGAGTTACGTTTGGCCCTTTGAACGTAAGGGAGAAGTTGTTTTTCACACTTTCCTGCTTTCCCCCAGGTTTAGGATCAAATGAAAATCTGATTCGAAAGCCAAAGTGCACATTCCAGCGTTGCTGCTCTGAGGTGATCTATTTTCCATCAAAAATCAAATCAAATCAAACCCATGTCTCTTAGAAAAAAAACCCAAACCAATGTTTTAGAGACAAAGCACTTCTGGTCCAGGGGGCAAGGGACACAGCCAAGCGACCCAACAGCCTTGCTGAGGCTTCCAATCTCCAGCTGGCTGTGTCTGCCCAGCCTCCAGTGGCAGTGATACGGGGATGAACCCCAGGATTATTTTTTCTTTTATAAAATATTCAATATTGTGCTCTCTTTTGTCAGCTACAGCAATGAACCCCAGCTCCAGATTTTGCAGACCACTCCCCCAAATGGACCAAATACTTCCAGTGTTGCTGGTGCAACTCCAGGTACCAGATTAAAAGCTTGGGAGTTAATACAGCAGCATGGCTGATGAGAAACTGGATTTTACATCTGAATAAATACTAGGCAGGCACAAGTGCCAGCCTGATTTCGGTGAGTCTGGAGGGTGAGAGTGGGATCCAGGCATGCAGCGGGCTGGGATTTAGCTCCGCACCAGGAAACCAAAGCTCTCCCTTAGGGCTGGCTCATGCTGTTAAGAGAAACACCCCTGGTTAGTGCATGATCAGACTTTTGTTGTATCTCAGCAGATACACTATTCATCAGCAACTCCTGAAGTCAGGATTGGAAAGGATTTAAGGTTTATCTCAGCAGCAGTCCTCTTTGGAGTACCATTGTCCATCCACTGCGTGCAGGAGAGCAGCTGGGGTCTGGCTAGATCCAGCGCTGAGGAAAGGGAACCCTTCCCTGCAAAGTCTGGGCACCTTTCTTCTCCCCTTTTGTGCTCTTCTAAGGGCCTCATATTACACCACCTTGGAGGTGCATTTTTGGGAAGTTAAAAAGCATAGCATGTCACTAATATTTAAAAATACCTGGCCAGTTTTATAAAATACAAGTATTTAACACAATCACTTTTATGTGTTCTTTGAGAAGAAAAAAGTTGACATTCATTGTACAGGAGGAAGGCATCAGTCCAGACTCCCAAAGCATCCCACTGTGTGAATTGACCCTCCGCCAGGACCTCCAACGCTGAGGTCTTGTTTTTAAGTCATCTTTGCTCAACACACCTACGCAAGAGCCACGGAGCCAGGCATCATGTCTGCGGTGTCGCAGCACCTTGCTCCGAGCTGGGGAGCTCCCCAGCCTCAACTGTTCTGTCCATCTGCTGCAAGCCTATGTTGTCAGTCTCGCCTGGTCCAGCTTGCAGGTCCTCCTGGCTTTCGGCCAGGCCATCTTGGCTCTCCAAATCGCTTACCTGACCCTCGCCGAACTCCAGAATGGTTGGCAAGTTGCCTTGCTTTGGGCATCGTCTCTTTAGGCTGACCAAAAACGGTTGTGGCAAGGAGAAGATGTCCACGTTGTTGCCGAGGTCAATCCAGGTGACACTGGGGAACTTCTTGGGGTCTTTCAGGGTTTCGGTGAGGTCCCGTAGGATGGCTTTGGTGAGCCGATTGCCGTTGAGGGAGAGGGTGGTGAGGTGGGGCAGCACGCAGAGAGCCGGCAGCAGCTGCAGCAGCATGTCGTCCGTCAGCTCTGTGAAACACAGCTCTACTGTGTCGATGTGCTCTGAGCTGTGCTGGAGGTAGGACGTGACGCGGTCCAAGTCTTTCAGCGTCAGTGGGATGCCCGACAAGTCCACTGTGTTGTCCTGAGGCTTCCCCATCAGGACAGCTTTCAAGCTGCAGGGGAAGAAGAAGAGAGGGACATTAATGTAGAGGGACATCTCTGCTTGGTGGTATCACTTTGGGCTCCCTCTTGGAGGGGGTAAGAACATGAGTTATTTAGTTAGGATGTTCAGCTGAGGATAACCATCTCTTCTGTAGAGGCCAGGAGTGTGTCTGTGCAGTTGGGGGGGCAGAGAGACATTTCAAGGCTGTTTACTGATTAGAAGACGGCCAGAAACAAGGAGACCATATTCAAAAACCATAGTTCAGAAAGAGTGCAGTGTTCTTTTCCACAGCCATTGCAAAACCCTGGAATAAAGAGGCTATGCTGCTGCTTTTAAAGGTGCAAAAAAGGGTGAGGAAGCCCTTGATGAGATGGTCAGGAGTTGCTGATGCTGGTGTAACACTTCTTCCACTGCTGATTATGAAGCTCTTTTTGAGCAGGACATGTGTTTATCCTCTTGGCCGTACAAGTGGGAAACCGAGGACCTGCATCAGAATGTCTTTAGCCCAAGACAGCAAATACAGATTAGACACCTCCAGGGTTAGGTGATTTGCCCTAGTGTTTCCAGTGTGTTAGACCTGTTACGTCTCTTCAGACTAGCTGCCGAGCAGATGAGACCTATGGAGAAATCCTTAGATAAATTAATTCTCACGATGGCCCTACAGAGACTCATTAGCATGAGCTAGACTGGAGTTTCACAGGTCAATTTATCTTCTAAAGCAAATCAAAGAACACATCTACAATCGGGACCTGTCAGCAGACTAGCACTGCTGAGGACTTTTTGCTAATGAATAATTCTGAGTGAATTAGGAGGTGGAAGGAGCCTCAACACATGCTAATTGCTCGTGTCAACTTGGTGAGCTCACGGGTCTCATTTGCTGCGGCAGCACATGCATTAGCCTCACACCGAACCACCCAGCTGTGGAAATGCTTTTACCTTTTATTACAGCCCTAGCTGGGGAATGGTTCTGCCCAGCACCTGTTGGATTTTGTAGCTGAAAATGCAAACCAGCAGTAACACTGCTTTTCTTAGCTGCTGAGCAATGGCCACCAGCACACAAGCCCACCACCTCCACTGTGCAGATGTTCAAGCGCATCTGCTCTGGTGCCAACGCACCTTGTTTGAAACTTGTCTTGCACGGTAAGATGTTTTATGGCTAGTCCCCCAACGTGTGCCCCAAGCCATCAGCTGTTTGTGATCTGGGGGTGTGTGCAGGCTGCTGGCAAGCGTTGGGCTTTTTCCCGGAGGAATTACAGAAGTAACACAGCTAGAGCGCAGTGAATTGTGCTGAGTTTTAACTCATAAATAATGCATGTAGACAGACAACCTTGCAAGGTGTTAGGAGTAACTTAGAAAAGAGGGTGGAGGGAAATGAAGGTTATTTGTAAGCACCAAAGCATTTTACTGTTGACTGATCAATACTCGTGTTGGTCACCGGGGTGTGTGTTTGCCGTGGCCACTTGATGTACTGCAGACCTGTAAGCCAAGGAGGAGTGACATTCCTGCAGTTCCTATGGAAATTAACCCCCAAACCACATGGGTGTGAGTGTGTGTACTTTCCAAAATCATCATCACCTGAATAACTTTTCTGAATCGTAACAGGAAGGCTGAAATTGCTATGATGTACAGTTAAATAGTTGCTCCAAGCCAGTGTGTCTTGAGGTGCTAGGAAAGGGCCAGGGAGAGCTGAAAGCCTTGGTCAGCCCAGCAGCAGAAAGGGACGTGCTGTGAGGTGTTCCCCCGTGAAGGATGGTGCTTGCGATGCACGTGCGCATGGGCACGATTCAAGTGCTCACGTTTAACTTAAGATCTGTCGTCATCAGGAGGGCAATAAGATTTGGGAGCATGGGGGTTGTATGAGGTATCGTGAAGGTATCGTGAAGGTATGGATGATGCCTGCCATGCGTGTCTGCACTGCCACAGGTATGGAGCTATTTGCAGTGACTCATTTGTCTGCCTTTCACATCCCTGTGGACTATTAGCTGCCGGCCTTTGAGTCAACAGGTAGCGATTTCCAAGTTGCCGCAGGAGGCTACCTTGTCTGGTGGGGCAAGGCAGCCGATGTGGTCAGCAACGCACCTGGCTTAACAGGGCTTGTGTTGGTTTTAGCAGCAAGTGCAGAAGAAGCTGTGGCAGGGCCACCCTGACGTCCCGCCTGCCATCAGATATACGTGCATGTGCACCCATTTAGAAAGCAACTGCGTTTGCACTTGGGGTTAAGCTGTTGGCCAAATAATGTAGTGCTGTGGGGGACTCGGGGCCAAGATGCTGCTCTGCTGTCTCCTCTGGGCATGTTTCTCCAAGCTGCCCGTGAGAGCTCGCTGCCCGGAGACTGCTACTTCAAACAAGGGGAAAACCAAGAGCTTTTCTCCAAAGGTCTGTGCCCACAGGTTGCGTGCCAGTTAACAAGAGAGTCTCCAAATCCAGAGCTACTTCTCCTGCTCTCCTGAATGGCACAAAAGCCACGTACTGGGTGCCGATGGCCACAGGTTGGCTATGGAGACCTGGCTATAGAATCATAGAATCGTTTAGGTTGGAAGAGACCTTTAAGATCAATGAGTCCAACCATTAACCCAGCACGGCCCGGGCCACCACTAAACCATGTCCCTCAGCACCCCATCTGCCCGTCTTTTCAATCCCCCCAGGGACAGTGACTCCAGCGCCTCCCTGGCCAGCCTGTGCCAGGGCCTGACAGCCCTTTTGGGGAAGAAATGTTTCCTAATATCCGATCTAAACCTCCCCTGGCACAACTTGGGGCCATTTCCTCTTATTGCCTGTTCCTTGGGAGAAGAGACTGACCCCCACCTCTGAACAACCCAGCTGAGCCGGGGTGAGAGCAGGCAAACTCCTGGGTGCTGTTTTTAGACCAGAAACATCACACAAAACCCAACCATGTTGTGATGGGGAGACCAGGAGGGCTGAAAGATCTCTTTTAGAGTTCTCTTGGTGATGCTGGATTATGGTCCATGGTCTGTTTAACAGTACTTTGTTCTTAGTCCTCCTTTGAAGATCTTATTACAAGGAATAAATGGATGCAGATAAACTCTGGGATTAAAGTCAGCTTCCATCTAGACTCTTGGCTAAACACTAGGAAAACAAACTCTCTTCCCGGTTTCATTTTGCACTTAAGCCAGGGCTTTTTGATACTGCACCGTGGCAGAAAGGGAGGTAATTTCACAGAGCCTCCTCAGCTAAAGCAGGTACCGAAACTGGAGCTGGATGCACCAACTGTGTAAAAGGCCTTTATCATCACCTGGCCCTCAGATCACAGTCGTTTCACATGAACTATTTGTTTTCAGGGAACACCCCATAGGAAAGACCTAAACTTCTTGTTTTAATTCATCATTCCCTGAGCCCTTTATGGGCTCACGTGGCCCAGTGCAATCCTTCTGCTCTAACAGAAAGGCACCTGCCTGTTGTGCTGTGAGCAAAATGACTGAATTTCATCTAAACGAGCGGTGCAATGTTAAGATCTCCTTAAGGAAATCGATTTTCCTCTTCTCTTCATGCCCCAGAAACTGCTCAGCTGCTGTGTGTGTTATTCAGGGATTTTATGTTTGAAGAGAGGAGCTCATCCTGGCTGTGGTCTCTGATGCCGGGGGGACATCAGCTCCTGTGGGCTGGAGCAGGCTTGAGTCAGGCAGGGGGGGAGAGACCAGAAAGAGCATTGTGGGATCTAGGGAAGGCAGTGAGTCTTCCCAAAAAAAACCTTGGGTGGCACCAGCCCAAATGGCAGCTGCATGAATTAATTTCCCATCCTTAAAACGTGGGGGTGTGTAGCAGTCAGCCGATTTCTTTACCACCATTAAGAGTGATTGATGTCTTAGTAACCTTCCAATTCTACGTACCCGGGAGACCCGAGGGTAATTTTGATCCATCTTTCTGACTGCAGCCCTGGCATAAAGCAAGCGCTGGGATGCGGCATCGGGCGAGCGAGCCAGGGCAGCTCAGGCAAGCGCTGTCTATCTGCTGTGACCACGCTTGTGCCAGGGGCTGGGGCAGTGTCCCTCAGGCCCTGGGCTGTGGGAGCTCATTGCTGCACAGCAAACCCAGAGGACCTTGACAGGAAGCCATGGGAGATGGGGAGAACAACAAAGGTCTGGGATGTCCTGCAAGAAATAGCACCTGTCTCCTAATTTGACACATGGCCCTGCTGATGAGGCTGTGACAGATCATGAGAAGCATCTTGTCCATTGGTGAGGGGAATTAAAAATCCGTAATGGAGTCTCAAGAACGGAAATTGTGAGAAAGGGGATGTATCCAGCATGGTTAGGTAGGACTCTGAGGAGATGGGTGATCACAGGAAGGGCGAGATCTACAGGAGCAAAACAAAACAACTGGAGGCAGAGGGAAAGGCATTTCCTTCTGTGTACAGCACCAGGAACAGAGAAACCAGAGAGCAGCATGAGGGATTATGGGGTGTTTTATTTATTTAATATATGGTTTTGTGTCTCCAGTTCAGATGTAATCCAAGAAGGTCGTTCCTGTGGCTTCGTGGGAACAGCTTTACCTGATACAAACCGAAGCCCTGGCACAGATCTCAGCTCCTGCAGGGTCCTACGCAGCCAAGTGGGATTTTGGGGTAAAACCAGCATCCCTACATGGGTGCAGGCAATCCAGTGGGAACCATAAGCACATGTGGCCTGAAGAGAAGAAACCAAACCAGCTTGATGGATGAGCCACCCTTCGCTAAGTGTCTTTACTGCGGGCGTTAAGTGAGTTATTACACACATCAGCCAACGGTCGGGTTGGGGTGGGAGGAAAGGCTAATGAGAGCTGCTGCTACCATTTATTATTAGCTGCACGTTTCAGTTGCTGGTTTGCCCTGGGAAAGATTATTCACACAGGCTGCTTAGCAAAAGACTGGCTGGACAATTCCTAT
>KL260370.1:0-10638 GCA_000699545.1 Podiceps cristatus
CAACCGCACCACTCAGCTTGGTGTCATCATTGTTGTTATAATTCATCCCATTGATCAAAAGCCAATGCTCCAATTTATATAGATCCCTCTGCAAGGCCTCTTGTCCCTCAAGAGAGTCAACAGTGCCTCCCAGTTTGGTATCATCAGCAAATTTCCTAATGGTGCATTCAACTGGGCTAATGGTGCATAGAACTGGGCATTAAACACAAATCGGTTCAAACATGTGCTTGTGCTGTCTGCCCATCCTATTGAACCACTATTCTCTACCATGCATTTCCTAATTTTTAAAGCCAGTTCTCTGCAGGTCTTTGTAACCAACAGATCGTATATGGTGTTGCTCAAATGCAATCATGGGCCTGTAGCCATGAAATTGTGCCTATTCGTGATATTTTTGCCAGCACAGGAAATGAGCAGCATAGACTTGTCAAGTAAAGAGTTGTCTCAATTTACCCCTTGGTCCAAAGAAAATATAACATGCTTCAGAGATTCTCATTTCTAAAGAATTTCTACAATAACTCATGGATTAATATTTATTTATGGATCTGTAACTGTTTTGATTCATTTCTGCTGTTTTTTACCTAAGCTGTTCTGTTGTACCTGGAAGATGATCCAGCCAGACCACTGACTTTAATAAGGTCTAGGGTTGTCTTTGGACCCTAGACTTGCCAGATGGCAAAAATGGACACTTTCCACCATTTTCAGATTTTAATTTTGTTGGGCGATAACTCACATTTGAATTTACAAAAGCTACAATTTATGGTCAGACCTCCTTATTCTGATATTTTTCTTTTGTTTCTAAAATTACTTTTATTTAGTTTATTGTACTCAGTTTGCAACAAGGGAGACGCATACTGTAAGTCTTGCTCCCAAACAGAACAAACTTAATATTGTTTTGTTTCAGGCTCAAAGAAACAATTCTGATTGAAAACTAATCCAAACATTGTTACACACGGGTCAGGAAAATCTCATAGGCTATAGAATTCCCTTTTTTTCTGGGATTATTAGAATTGTATTATGAATTATATTTCACTGTGTGGAATCATATATTATTTGTAATGTGGTTTTGGTTGCCTTTGTGTGACTAGGTATGTGGTTGGACTAGTTTCATATATTCTGTTGTTGCAGAGTGAAGCAATAAAACGTGAAAGAAGCTATCATTCTCTATGGTACCTTTAGTAAAATTTGATTTTTCCTTTGAGATTCTCAAGGAAAAATCACTATTCTCTGACCATCTGGCTTGCTACAGCAAAAAACACATCCAAAACACCTTCAGGTCATTATGGTCCATTGTTGCAATACTGGGATTAAGTTTTGTCCCAAATAGCAATTGTTCAGTCCCTTGTAGAAAACAAGAAATGAGAGAGGTTTCACAGCTGTAGGTAGGTGAAACTTTGAATTTTGGCCTAGTCTGTGGAGGTGAGATGCCCCGATGGTGACCAGTGCCTACCTAACCAGTACTCTCCAGAAAGAGGTGATTTGGGCTGCCCAGCCCAAATGTCCGTTCGCCCTGCACCTGTGTTCACCCTACACCTGCGTTCACCCTGATCACATGTTCACGCACCCAGGCACATCCCTAAGATGGCCATGGTGGGGTACAGACCTGCAGGGCCAAAAAGCAGACACAAGCAGGGCCATAAAGCAGCCCCATCCTATGGCGGCTCTACGAAGCATGGTGCTTGCTCAGTACCTGGGGACTATTTTGGCTGAATTGAGTAACACGTGCTGAAAAGACTATTTGCTTGGGTAGTGCTTGACTATGCATCCTCATATTGATCCCAGGGGAGGTTGCACAGGTGGGCAGGATCTCCACTGGTGATGCAGAGTGCGGCCCTCCCCCTGGTGCAAGGTGAGGGCCAGAGGTAGACAAGGCAGCTGGAAGATAAGAAATGTTGTAGAAAGATTTTTGGTGGAAATTTGGGCTAGGTTATCTGATTTACCACTATTACCACAAACTCAGATTAGTTTATTTAGATTTTTGGTCCTGGAGATTTGGTTGACAACTAGTGTGTAGAGAGGGAAAAATGAAGGAGAGAGGCGTGAGGTGTGTGGGGTTCAGCCGGGTTTAGGGATTGACCCCACAAGTATCTGGGCTACAGGTCCAGGGCAATTCATAGGGCTTGGACACCAGTATGTGGTGGTTCCCACTGGTCATGGTGTCCCCAGCATAGGGTTAGCCAGGGCCAGCTGGCACCCGCCGAGCCCAAGCCAGGTCAGAGCTCAGAGGCCAGCACTGCCAGAAACCATGCCTGTGCAGGGCTGGGACAGGCATTGGTACCTGCCTGAGCGGAGCTCGGGGGCTGTGGCTGGGCCACTGCAGTGGCAACAGCAGGAGGGCTGAGCACGGCCCAGAAGGGCAGGGTACGGACTTTGATTTTGAGTATATATGTTCTGCATTGTTCTGGACGTTTTCACTGCTTCTGCTTTTCCTCTGGGCTTTTGCTGCTGAATTTGTGTCAAAGGGACGTGGGACTGAAGGGGAAATGCAGCAGGCACTGGCAGAGAAAAATGCCTCCGAAGAACAGCCAGCGTTCGCAGGTATGATGTGGAGACATGTCTGCTTCTACTTCTGCCCAGAAATGTACATTATCAGGCAAAAAATAGGCCCCTGTAGTGACCTTTTTTGAGCTCACAGAAAAGGAAGTCTGACATTCTCTTGTGGTGCCCTGGACAACAAATCATCCTCCATTTAACAGGTGTCCTCCCCTTCTGTCCATGCAAATATTTTCACTGTTTAGCTTTGTTAGACATGAACAATTGCAGTTTTGATGCAGGGACTCTATACAATGGTTCTTCTTGCCTTTGCATGATGTCTCTACAAGGTGGTGACATCTGCATGAGTCCTAGTGGGGATGTGGGTTACAGCTGAGTTAGGAACCATATGATTCAAGTATGACATCATGGTGGGAAACAGGGCAGAAATTATGAACTTCCTTGGCTTCACATCTCTACATCTTTAATCTTGCTAGGTCAGGCCCAGGCATTGCAGTTAGAGGTAGCAGCTGAGGTGCCACCTTCAATCTACCTTCTTAGTTACCACCTGGATTATGAGGTTCTTCATGACCAACCCAGGTAAGCCCCAGGCACAGTTGGGCAGCAATTGCTTGACAAGGGATGGTGTGAAGGACTGGTCATAGATTAGACATCATTTCCATACAAGATAAAAACTTCTGGATCTCATGAGAAACTGAATGAGATGCGGAAAGGCAAGAAACAGTATCTGTGAGAGGACATTTCTCTGACAGGGATTCACACAATCCGGTGAGGGCGGAAAAAAAGCCAACTGCCAAAGATGCTTGAGGATGGGAATGTACAAAACATTGGTAGAAAATATATTTATCACCAATCTATTCTCCCAAATTAATTCTGTGTTCCCTTTTCTCCTCAATAGCATTCCTTTTGTTTATAGGCAGGCTTAGAGATTGTGAGAGGGGAAGTATAGCCTGTTACGGTGTCTGGGGAAAATATCTAATTTTCCCAGGTGTCTGGGTGGAGTTTTAGGGTGTTTGCTAATTTTAACAGGGTATTTGCACCTGTCCATGGTTATTTCCAACAGTCTGGACACATAAAGGTCATGAGAAACATTCAGTCTCTTCAGCCTCTCTGGTAGAGGGAGGAAGCATGGAGCTGGGAGCCATGCTGCGCTGCTACCTGTAACACAGGAAACTATGAAAATAACTTCCATTTCTGGGGTATTTTACTCCATCAGTTGAATTCAGAGTTACTATGCAAAATACTCATATGTCTCTGCATAATCCTCAGTTAATGGGCAAGCTGAGTAACTCGGTGTTCAAATGTCAGTCTCGTGTTAGGTTCAGTAATGTTAAAAGTTTGCTGTATCCTCTTCCATCATTGTTAAGTCCAGGCATACTATGATGCAAGAAAAGGAAATTATACGAGTAGGAGACTATGCTATTACAGGGTGTTTCATTTACAAAGGAGGGCTTTCTGAAGAACGGATGAGACAGTTCACGTACATTATTAACACAGCATCTCCTCCTCCTTTAGCGTCTTCTCCCGATGATTTCAGTAGCACTACTGGTGTCTTACAGTGAAAGCATAACTAAACCCATTTGTATTTCAGAACATCCAGTGAAAGAGGGTATCTAGTTATGTTTTGGCAATGCAGCTTTAAGGAACATCATTCAGTCTTCTTGCAACATGATACTCAGCCATAGGTGAGTATGACATGCCACTAAGAAAGCCAGTGTTACTCTCCATTATAGTTCCGAAATAGAGTTTAAATGGATGTTCAGACCAGTCTCTCTCTCCCAGACTTTGTTCCTGGGAGAAGGGAGATTTGTTTTGCAGAATGGTTCAAACCATGACTTTTTCATCAGACTTTCATGCAGTAGTAATTGGCATAGTCTGTATAGACTGTGACCACCAGTTTTGACTATCAAGAGGACAAAGAAGGAATATGAAGATAGCTTGATTTTTCTAGGTCCACAGAAGTAACAGAGCTGTCAGCAGCTCAGAAAATGGTTGTATTGGTTTCCTTCTTGGTGTAGCAATTCTGTTCTTTTGAAGAGTCAGATAAAGTGGACGAGAGAAACAGAAGTGGCAAAGGGAGGATGAGAGAAATGTGTGAAAGCAGGAACTTGCAAAAGACTCCAAGTCAATGTTCTGGATCTTCTCAGGAAACAAGGCTTGATGTCTACCTTCAGCTTAATGGTGGTTGCAGGACCCACTTGCTTCCCTGAGTGTTCAGGTATGGCTTTTCTAAGGAGATAATGCAGTGGACAATATGGTGGAGTCAACAGATTGCGTAGCCCTTCATGTTAAAGGAAAATTTTGTGATGGTGAGTAGATGGATTATCATTTGCATGTGAAGAAAATTTAATAGACTTCTATTTTGCTGTTGCAATAAATGGCTCTGCGACAAGCTATTTGTGTCTCTGTGCAGGCGTGTGGTGCTTTGACAACAGCAATCAGTACTTTCTAGGAGCTGAGTACCATAGTACAAACATGAAAGGTAGCATCATGGCCTCTGGATGGTTTGGTTTTTGGAAGAGCTGATTGAATTATCTTTCGGAAGGAGTTGAGAAACATGCAGATAAAACCAACTCAGACTGAGATGGGCACAATAACTTAAGCCATGCTACATTTCTTGGGGGCATCTCAATAGAAACTAAATGAACATCACTACTAATTGTCAGCTATGCCATTAAGTTCAATTAAATTTAAATCAGTTCTTTGTGAAACACAGTGTTTAAGGACTTCCTAACTAAAAAAACAGCATTAGTAACATCAAGGCTGACATAAAAGCTTTGTCATCACAAATACATCGAGCTCTTGGCTCTCAGTGTATGCCGTTTCTGAAGTCTTGCCTTCTTAGGAAGGAGTAATTTCAAGTGTAGTCTGTTTTGTTGCTCACTTCAGTTCTGTTCTCACATAGAAAAGATATTAAATCCCAAAGTGGTAGTGCATGGTGGGCACCGTCAAGGGGGAAGGTTATATTGGTAGTGTAGAGATGTGTTAATACCATCACTTTGCACAGCTCAAACATTATTTTGCATGCTAGTCATGACCACAGAGGTCAGTTAATCCAGAATTAGGGTATTAAGTAGTTTTTAATGTTCTTTGCTGAAATGGACTACCATAATTCAGCACCTTGGAGCCTAGGGAGCACTCATGAGACAGGGCAGACTTCAGTGAAGTCTATATTTTTTATTCAGACCATGGACTTGAAGCTTGTTCTTCCCGATTGCAAGTGCCTTCATGCCACATTATTGTCTTTCTTCAGCTTGGGCTCTGTCAGTCTCTCCTTTCAGAGCTATTTTGCTTTGTATCACCAGTGGTATCTTTCTTGGGGCCAAGAATTTGACTCTAGATCTCTCACACCCCAGGTATGTGCCTTGACAAACAGGCTGTCGTGGAGACTAAACAGGCTGTTTTCACTGGAAATTCCAGGTAGGCGCTGCAGAATTCTTCCTGAGGAAGCTGGCATGTGTGCTCCCACTGAAATTGGTTTTGACAAATACACACTTTCTAACAAAATGGAAAATTCCATGCCTGTCCTGTACTTGCAGAGATGCCATTTAAGTGCATTTTACTTGAGCAGACAGTGCAGTAGTGCCCAGCACATCAAGAAAATGAGAAGAAAAAAGAAAAAAACAAAACAACAACAAACCCACAAACCCAAAACCAAAACAAACGTGAAGTGCAGATGCAGCCTTTATAAAATGCAGAGCCAAGAGCATTGTAGTCAACCAGCAAGACAGGGAGACAAGTCACACCTCTGTCTGAACTTCATTCTCACCTCTGATGAACAAAATCCCATAGTGCTGCTCTGTTCCTACCCTAATTTTTCAGGGGTCCCTTTGCAACTGTTTGGTGACCAGATCCTTAGATCCTTCTGCACCAGGCAGGCAGCAGATCTTTCTGTCCCCCCCTTTTTCTTTTCCCAGTTTTCTAATGTCTGACCCAATTTTCTTTGCTCTGCTTCTCTGCCCCCCTCACCAGAGGCTACCTGCTCCTTGGGTTGGGCGGCATCCATGCACTGACACCTGGAAACCAATTTCATGTCAGAAGAACATATGGGGAAAGCAATTTCAACAGACAGTTGTAGCCTTTCTCCTCCATACTCCATCTCTCTCCAGTCCATTTTCCTCTTCTCCTGCCTGACTCCACTGTTCTAATCTGCAAGTGATCTTCACGGCCTGTGCAAAGCACTACAGCATAAGAGCAAATAATCAGAGGATTGTTTAATTTGGAAACAAATAAGAACGGACAGTCAGGTAAAGGACACCTTATTTGCTTTCTTGCAAGAACAAGGAGATATTCAATCATATTTAAAGCAGTGTAGTGTAAATCTTACCAAAGGGAAATGATTTTATATTATGCAGAAGCACTAATGCACAGCCACAGGATTTAAGTAAAGCCAAGGTCAATAGTAATAATGAGGGGAATTCAACATTTGTATGAGTAATAAGGCCATAAAATTATGTCTGATGGGAATTTGTGTTTTGTCAAAGAAAGATTAAAACAGCATGTTTTTAAAAACCATCCAGAGGTGTTATTAAATACAAGTCATAAAAAAAGCTGGTGAGAAATGGAGGAAAGACTAATATGCAGGAGGGAAAGGGGAAGCGATCTAATTCTCTTCCAATATCTGAGCCTGTAGGCAGGACAGGACAGAGCTCCAGACTCCTCACATCTAACTGGTCTGCGTGTGCCAACCAAAGAGCCGGCAGGAGCTGCATGGTCGCTCCGCGGCTGTTGCGGAGGGCTTCAGTCCGGTCAAGGTCACACTTGCCACGGCTGGTTAAGTGGGAGAAACCCCTACCACCAGGTCGGAGCACTTGGGATTTGGGGTCATCGTGCCAGATAACAGGATTTTTCATATCTTAACAAATAGAAGTTTCAACAAAAGCTCCACGGCATTGCTCTCTGTAACATGTTACAGAGCTGTTTCACTTGAATTCTTAAACCATCTTAATTCTTGTATTTAATTTGTTCTCCATGTAAACAGATTGGCAAGGCTTAGCTGCTTAATGAGGTAGAATCCCTTCATCGTAAATCTCTGGAAGATTCTACTGTCTGGAAAAAAAGGCTTTTGTGGGGAATTATTTAGTTCCTAATTCATTTTTATCACTACTTTATCTTAATAAAATAAAGAAAACATGGAAGTAGTTTAAAGATATTTACTTAAGCTTGTTTTATATAAGTAAATGAGGGATTTTCTTGTAAATTATGCTCACCAAAACTGAAAATTTGAGGATTATTTAATAGAAGAATAAAGACAAACAGTAGCATAATTCTGAATATACCTAGGTATGCATTTCTGAATGTTGAGCTGAATGCATTAGAGCTACATTAGAATTGCAGCATCTGAACTGGAGAATTATGGGCTGCAAAGTTTAGCAATCACTCCAACTGAGCTGAAATTTCACATTAGTAAAAAAGTGAAAAGCTTAAAATAAAGCCAGGCTGTATTTATCTGTCTGCTTTAAAGGAGCTTTCCTGCATGCGTTAACGAAGTAGACAGCATTGTCAGAATAACAATCATTGTGAGTTCTGGGTGTGTAACAGGAAGGAATTATTTTTTTTTTTTTTGTCCAATGGAGAAAATAGAAAGATTTGCCCACCCTGATGCTAAAAATACAGAATAATTATCAGCTGAGGCAAGTGCAATTCTGACCTAAGCATACATGCACAGCATCTATTTTCAAGTCCGCTTTGTTATAACAAAAAATTTTTCCTGAAGCACAGACTTTAGAAGCAAATGCAGGTGGCTTTCCTGAAGAAGGGAAAGCCAGTCCCAGAGAGCCAGAGGAAAAGGGAGTCCAGCCGCCTTCAACACCTTGTTGTACTATTGCTTCCACAGCAGGATGAGGGCTCTGAAACACGTGCTGCAGCTTCTGTGGAGATGGTCCCAGGTGATTTGGGCCTCGGTGACATAGTCCTACACCATTTACAGTCTCTGCTCCTTCTGGCCAAGGTCCAACAGGTTTCATAGCACCAACATACCTTGTGTCATTCACAGAATCACGGGATGGCTGACAATGGAAGGGACCTCTGGAGGTCACCTGGCCCAGCCCCCCTGCTCAAGCAGGCCCACCTAGAGCTGGTTGTCCTGAAGCATGTCCAGACATGTTTCAAGCATCTCCAAGGATGAAGACTCCACAACTTCTCTGGGTCACCTGCTCCAGGGATCAGTCACCATCCCAGTAAAAAAAGTGTTTCCTGATGTTCAGAAGGAACCTCCTGCGTTTCAGGTTATGCCCATTGCCTGTTGGGACAATCTGTTGGGTTATTTTGCTATTGTGAAGGCTTTGAGTAATCTCAGCTATCAATGGAAGGTGATTCCTGATTTTGACACACTGTAGGGCAATAAACGGCTTTTCTAATTTCCTGAGTGGATGCTAAACCTGCAGAAAACCAGGAGTTGTATCATAAGTGAGTAGGTATAAAGTCAATGCATATTCAACTTGTGTATTTTTTTGTGAAAGAAGGTGAAATTTGCTACTTTCTTCCTTCTGCTTGGATTCCACTTCAGTTTGTCAGTATGTGTCACTTCTACTTGGTCTTCACCTCTAAGCATACAGGCCAACAACCCCCTTAGGATCAGCTCTTTTGACCAACATAAAACCAGACAGGAATGCAGGGTCTTGAACACAAATGAGCTGTGCCTTGTGAGAGCTAGGATACACCATACTACACCAAACTGCTCGTTTAATGATACTGTTTCTATTTTATCCTACATACTCCTTCACCATTGCCTACGCCTCTTTCTGAATCCCTCTTTTTGTAGTCCCAATCTCCCCCACTTTCTTCAGACCTCTTTTGCTTCTCAGCCTTTTTATAATGGGAGATTATTTAGCCATGGAGCTGCTGCTCAACATGGGCCGTTGGATAAACTGCCTGCAGAAGAGACATCTCACGCTGCTTCTCCCTGTCATGAATCCAATGAAGCTTTAGGCTAGAAATATGGGGTTTGTTCTTTCCCCACACTGAGGAGCAGATGGATGGAAGAGAAAAGGGAGAGAGTTTGGTGTACTTAGTCATAGGCACTGCATGGGGTAGAGCTGAAAGCCTGGACTCTCATCACAGTTGTGCCAGAATCAAAAGGTGGCTCAGATCCAGGATACAGGTCTGGGCTCAACTCTCTTTAGTGTACCGGCTCTTCTGAAGCCTTTCCTCATTACGTCATTCCTCACCATCTATTCCAGTGCCACAGGAAGAAGGACAAGTTACACTCCCCGAGTGTAAAGGCCCTTTTGGATTCAGGGCCATATGAATGCACATAGGCTGCTAAAGCAGGGACATCAACAACTATTAAGAAATGAAGGGCCTTTCTTCCAGAAAGGGCTAAATAACTGATTTCCTCCTTGCATGCTCTTTCCAGAATTTCCACAGAAGTCACAATTATTCATTTGTGCCATAAAAAAGAGCTACACTTCTGAGTAACAATCTTATACAATGTCGAATAAAAGCCGCTTTCACTGTTTGTTGAACACGAATCAAGTAATTTTTGTCTGAAAAAAAGTAATGGATAACCCAGGTGAAAAAAAAAAAAAAGCCAAATAAGCATGTCTGTCTTTGAGCTCTTCAGAAGGTAATCACTTCAACACCCAGTTGTTGCTCTCGCTTGGTAAGAAAATCTCCTTTTAATACCTTCTGCCAACTCTCTTAAAAGTTTGGCTTCTCTTCTGAAGAGACGCAGGAGTGCAGGCAAAATCCGCCTTAGTTTGCAACTTTGGGCCCTATTTGTTTTGGAGGTAATGATTAGTGGGTTTGATTTACTAATCTGACTTTATTAAGGAGCTCTATGCAGCAATCCCACAAAGAACAGCCTGCAAGGCAGAGAAAGACAGGGACGCGCCAGGACAGAAAGCGGGACAGGGGCTTATACAAGTTGAATGTACCATAATATAAAAAATTGGATCATTTTTTTTTTTAAAAAAGGGATCTAAGCCAAGGGGAAAACAATATTCATTTTGTTCCCTCTCAAGGCAGAAGATGGAGGCAACCGATAGAAGAGGGCTGTGGCAGTTATGAACCTAGAGATGCTTTCGGTCCCCATTTTCTCTGGTCGTTCTTCAAAGCAAGCAGTTTTGGGCCAGTACTTTTTGCACCTTTTACACAGAGGAATTAAGTAGTTCTGCCCTTGCCTCACAGATTTTTTGTGACAGTGCC